>LZPO01055201.1:205577-215788 GCA_001675575.1 Neotoma lepida
TGAAAGTGTGGAACCTGTAGGAGTTGTGTGTCTATCACTGTGTACCCGTATGTGTGAGAGGATATAGTCTGAAGGTTGACAGAGGTTGGGTGTCATGCAACCAAGTGGGAGGAGAAGCCACACCCAGTGGAAAGCATTGTGTGAGGCTTTATTTCTGGGAAATGGTCAGACTGGGTTTGTGGCTGTGTGCAGAAGAAAAGATTTGCAGCAGATTCTGTAATGTGGTGCTGTATACCCAGGGTTCTGAGGTTTCTTTTGTTCTCCAGGAGCTTTTGGCAGGACAGGTTCCTTCAGCCTACTCTTTTATGAACCACTTAGTTGTGACCCTGTGCTGGGTTTCATCATTTATGTGCGTATGGGGACTATATGATACATATTATATATTATTATATATTGTATTTTGTGGTCTCTTGGAAAGTGAAGTGTTGATGGATGCCTTTGACTGTGCTGGTAAGAAAGCAGTGATTCCAGGGAAGAGACCATCAGATGTGGGCAACTAATCTGGCTTTTTTTTTTTTCAGTCAAAGAAAACAAACAAACAAATGCCTCATGTCTGGAGTTATCTGTAGCTTTTCATGTCCCTGTCATGTTTTCTTGTTTCGTCAATTGTGCTATCTAGTAACCCTGAAAAACTGAGTATATGACCTCTGGCACTGTTACTGTGGCCAGAGCCAGAGCCATGATTTTTCACGTTTTAGCCTTTTCAGATCTTGGTAAAGACAAAACAAAACCAACACAAAAACACATTAATAGTAAAGTAAAGCAGTATAGAATTTGTTATCGCTGAGCTTTACTGGTTTTCTAGAGAACTGGGCATAAGGGAGTATGTGTGAGTGATAGAGGAAGGACATGTAGGAGACCTTTCAGAGAGGCAAACTGTTTGCAAGGGAAGAGCTTGCTGGTGGATTGGCCTATTTGGTGGCTTTCTGGCCCTGTGAATGAGGTCTTTTAGTTCAGTCTTTGCTGTTCCCACAGTGGTTGCTGTTTAGAAGCTGGGAGTGCTTTTATCCAGCTGCTGTTCTGGAAGCACAGCCTGTAAGCAGAGAGCCACATGCATCTGCGGGCTGGAGTCAGGAGTGCTTGGCAGTTGGCAGCCTCTGCAAGCAGAAGCCATGGACTCCAGGAAAAACAACATTATGCCTTCTAAAGTTTCTTTGGTTCCCACAGCCTCCTGTTGAAATGTGGACTGTGTTTTCCACCTCATGACACAGATGGCATCACAACAGTGTCCTTACCACAGAGACCCATGTAGGAGGTGTGGGCACAGGGAGTGATGCAGGTGGATGTAGCCAGAAGAGACCAAGGATGTTCACTTTGTTGCACACACGCTATCTATCCCAAGCTTGGCAGAATGGTCCTCGTTCCCTACTTGGCACCGTATGTCTCTGTTATCATTAGAACAGAAACCAGAAGTCACAGACCAGGCCCCGGTTTCAGCTTTTATGTGAAACTGAAGAAGCAGACTGCCAATGGAAATGCTGTTTGAGAGGGTGCTTCTTGTTCCACCTGCAGATTTTTGTATTTTAGGTGCTTCCAATTGATTATGGTAATTTAAAATCCTTCTGTGTGGATAAAATGAGTTGTCAGCTGTAACATTTCATGCAAAAATGAATTGTATGAAAAATTTGGCATTTATGTGGCTATGTTTCTAAATGTTTTCATCTAATTTACAAAGGGATCAGAAAGCAAGCACTCAACAAACGCCTGAGAGAAAATTTTGCAGTTGCAGCAGCTCTAGCTCTGTGCTGGAGCCTCCAGGGAGTGTCAGCAGCAGGTGGGAAGCCTGCTTAGTTCCACACCCCTATCTCTGTAGAGACGGGAAGCATTGAGAAGGGCCCTGGAAAGGAAGGAGTATGTGCTGATAGTAGCCCATCATTTCCCAGGCTTATCTAAGACACCACTGGCCATCTCTTGCTTTGGCAAGGTAATACAGAGCCAGCCATCTAGGGAAGCTTCTGGAATTGGAAGGACTGTATTTGTAGTAGGGCTACATAATGATTTTCTTTGTGAATCTTTCTTCCATTGGAACAAAAATAAGAATGATATTCTGTTTGGGTATAATGACAAATAATGTTATATATTGAAACCAATTTTTGATCTGACTGTTTCCTTTTTCTGATTTTAGAAGAAAGCAAACATCTTCAAGGATCTTTAAAAGCATTGTGAGCCTCAGCTCAGCATTGTGTACGTAGTAGATAAGTTGGCCCTGATGTGAGCAGACAGCCTTCTGATTTTCTTACTAAGAAATGTGAGGAAGATGTAGGATATGTAATTGTTTCTTTTAACTTTCAACCTATAATTTTCAAGTAGAAATTACTAATTATGTTATTTAAAATTTGAAGATAGAGAATCTTACAGTAGTTAGTATGTAACTTGTATCATCAATTTAGATCCATTTTATTACTCATTTTTGTCAAGATAATTCTCAAGTTTGGACAAATTTGATTTTTAAAATTCAAATTTTCTATAGTAATGTTAGTAATGAATAGTATCCACATTATAGGATGTACTCTTCCTATAATGTACATTTGCAATGAAAGGTATTTTCAGCACTCTTTATTGCTTACTTAAGTAGTGAACATGTATAACACTTTTTTACTTAAAATTACTTTCAAAATGAAATTAGCTTTATGTAAGAACTTAATGTCTCTTTTTGATTCTGAAATTTTTAAATGAATTCTATGAGTAAAAATCTATTTTAAAAGGCAGCAGGCTGTAATTTGTGAGTAGGAGATTTCAAACTGGCCAGGAAGAATATACTGAGAATAGAAGCTGTGCNTCTTCCCTGCTCCCAGTCTAAGTCCCAGCTGTGTGGTTGCAGACTCCNGGAAGGCTAGTGGTGACTTGGGAGGTAGCTTTTCTCTAGTTGCAGAGTTGGAGAAATCATGCATTCTTATAACTCTTGAATTCTGTTTTCTTTTTTTAAGCAACTCAGATAAATTATTTCTTATAAGCTGTTACCTGAAGAAGAGTTTGACCACATTTTAGTTTTCAGTTCCTTCTTACCCTCTTTTCTATTTATATAATTAAGTACTGTCCCATGGTGAAAGGGTGAAATCCATTGTGAAGTTCAGCAGCTTCATATGGCTATTCCAACTGCATAGAAGTTTATTGACATAGACTTTGAGTCTAGTTAATCTCTGTGTGATTTTTTTTTAAAAAAATTGCAAGTTCTTTATAGTAAAGATTAAAATTTTTTAATAAAAAAGGAAATTTTGAGATTATAGATTTTTTTCGCTAATTACACTTTGAAAAATTGTCACTTATATTAAAAATTTCCTGGACATGCTGGTTAATGTTTATTGTCAACTCTTTATGGGTTTCAAGTCATCTAGAAGACACACTGGGCATTCCCAGAGAATCTTAACTGAAGAGGAAAGGTCCATTCTGAATGTGACTGGTACTATGTACATACTCTGTCTCTGTCTTTCTTTCTCAGTTTCTTCCTGTCTGTCTCTATCTGTCTTTCTGTCTCTGTTTCTGCCCCACCCCCATGCCCCCGTATATGTGTGTAGACATCCAGAGTTAGTAATGTTATCTCAGAAGGAACCCTTGATCATCACCATGTCCACGGGTACTCTACAGCGGCTCATGTTATCTGCTTGCTACATTTGACACAAAAGTAAAACTGTACATAAGCAAATGTGCTATCACTGAGCTGCACCCCTAGTCCTTTTTGCCTTATAAATTTGAGACAGCTTTGCTAAGTCGGCCAGGCCGCCCTTGAACTTTTTATCTGTCTCAGCCTTAGGAGACTTGTGACTACAGATCTGCAACCACTAGGCTCAACTTGTTTATGTGGTTTGTATGATGAAATAACNTACTCAATATAAAGGTGTTAGCTTGCTATTTCTTGATAGCAAAGACTGAGGTCCAGTTCTAGCTTTATCACTTGAAGTTTATTAAACAAATAGCCTACACCACCATGTAGTTTCCTCAACTGTGAAAAAAATGAAGAATAATTTTAGCATCCCTTCAAAGGACTGCCGTACTGAGTAAGGGGAGTGGGTTTGTGACAGTGTGTAGGACTGGAATGGCTTATCAGAGCAGTCTCATTTGAGATGTCATTTTATTCCTTCTGACATTGTTTGCTTATTATCTTTNAGGATCATCACTTTAAAGTGCTCTAAGCAGGCAATAACTAATGAAGAAAATTAGCAACTTTGTTATTTGGAGACAGGCTTTCACTATTTAGCCCAGACCAACCTCAAACTCTCGATTCTCTTATCTCAGTGTCCTGAGTGCTAAGATGGCAGTCACATATCATTAGGCCTGGTTAGTACACCCAGATGCTCTTTTGTGCTCTATAACTTTCTCAGTCTGAAGTCCCAGCCATAGCTTGGCAAAAAAGAGGAGTGTGTCAAGAATATTGAGTTAAATGATGTCTTTTAGGTAAGTAGGAGATTCAGAATTAAGGGTGGTTTCTTTCTTCCTTAAAGGATCTTCCCTCTTATCCTAGAGAATGGTAGAATTGATCTGACTAGTTACCCTTATTGTTCCTATGACCCAGTGCAGTGCCTACCCATTTGTCAGCATGGCAACCATAGCTCCTGCCATCCTTACCAATATCAAGTAGCACTAGTCCTGTCTACACTGGTCTTCCCGTTTAGGTGGAAGGTCTCACCCCTTTGTCTTAGCTTATTCCTACAGTACTTCTCCCTATATCCCCTGAACCCCAGCCTTCACTTGTTATTGAATTGTTCTTATTGACTTAGAACATTCTGGCTTTTCTATCCCATTTTCTCGATGCCCTTTCTCTTTTTCGCTCTTGTGCAATTTCTTTGCCTGTCCTTGTGACAGAACAACTTGAAGAGTTATCTGTATGCATTGTCTTCAATCCCTTCCTCCCATTTTTCTTAAACCCACTCTATTCAGGTTCTGAGCTTCATTGCTTACCAGGAATTTTTGTGTTAAGGCTGTCAATGGCCTCCAAGCTCTTAAAACTACCAGTTCACCTATCTGTAGTATTGGATAGTGCTGGTCATTCCCCATCTCCATGTACCAGACTTCCTAGGCTCTCCTTTCACACCTTCCTTCNAGCCTCACTTGACTTCAGGATGTTGAAGGATTCTGGTCTTTTCCCACCTCTTCTGTTTACATTCCTTAATGATCTCATACTGTCTTACAGCTTTAAGTGCCATCTGTAACCCAACCTCTCCCAATCCCCACCCACATCAGCTTTCATACATGCTCCCTTAGGCCTCAAGCACCAGTGTTTTCTCTACCTAGCCTGTTCTTTGCCTGGCTTGTCTTGTTGTGATGCTCTCCTTCTAATTGCTCAAGTCTTTCAGTCATCTTTTACTGTTCTCTCTCTTTCATATACTATAGTCTATCAACAAAGTCTTTTGGCTCTATCTAGAATCTGGCCGTGGAACAGAGGTATTGTCTCCTTTATAAGAGTAATCATGGTTATAAGTTTGATTTGAATACATATGTATAAGGCTGCAAAGTCTTCACTGTTATATCATTGCAGTTTTGTATTTACATAATTTTATTTTTATCATGTAAAAGTAGGGAGACCATCTACAAGTAAGGAACAGAAAAAGAATGCTCTAGATGTCATTATAGGACACTTACTTCCCTAGTTCTAGGAAATGTAAGTCTAATTCATGCTTTAGACTCTTTTCTTATGAACAAAACCAAGTCTTAAAAAGGGGGTGGGATGTTGAGAACCTCTTTCAGTCATTAGTCAACAAGCTATGAGCTTAATTGTGTTAGGAATAGGAGCTATGTTCCTTGAGTGGAAGAAAACCTGAACTGCTTCCAAGTGTCTATCAGATATTCCCTATGATCAGTTTTGATGCAAAAATGCCAATTATAATTTGTTTACTTCTTTATTTTTATGAATATTATATGGGTGATCTGACTTATAGGCACCCACCCAGTGGTTTAATACAACAATGACATTATTTTTGTTTTAAAATACTTTTTTTTCTGAAGGCTGTTGAGATGGCTCAGTGGGTAAAGGTACTTGCTGCCAAGTCTGATGACCTGAGTTTGATCCCCAGGACGTATTGGGGGAAGGAGGGAATTGACTCCCACAAGTTTCCCTCTGACCTTCACATGTATGTGCTGTGGCATGTGACTCCCTTTATAAATAAATAAATGTAATAAAATACTTGATCTGGATTTGAACTTACAAAATTACATTTCATGTTAGTGTTGAATAGTAGCCATATAGTATTTGGGAACTGTATCAAGTCTGTGACTGATCTTCTGCTTAGAAATAAGAGGCTTCTAAGTATTTCACAGGATGCTTTGATGCTGGCGTGTTTACATTTGCATTCTCATCAGAACAGCATGTGCATTCAATGTGTAGGTTGAAGGAGGCACATCTAGTAATACTTAGAGAACATTTTGTTAGTGGTTTCACATTTGTGTAGTCATTTCCTATTAAGTGCTTTATAACCAAAGGTTTGAGTTTGCTTGTTTCTACCTGTGTCATACTCCGCTTACTAGTTTGCTTTACCATTTTTCTCTGAAGGGAATTGAGACTTACATTGTAGTGCAAAGTGATAAGCAAAATTGCTCAAAAAGCCAAAAGTAAATTTGTGGGCTCCTGACAGTGAGACCAGGTGCTCTCTCCTCTGAGTTCTGTTTTCTTTGCATTATTCTTCTCTGTTTTTAGAGATATTAATTCAAGTTGGGAGTATATCTTACTGGTAGAGAACTTGTTAGCATGCATGATGTGTTGGGATCAATCCCCAACATCACAAAGAAAAATGTAATTTAATAAAAATATTAACAAATCTGAATTGACGTTGGCTATAAGTTGAATCCTAGCTAGGTCCATAAGTAATTCACATCTTCATCAAAGTAGGNTAGATAAGATCAGGCTGACATTGTTATTAGAAGATGACTTCCTCTTATTAGCTGACTGTGCTGTCACTGTCACTCATATTTGTCCCCTGTCTCTGATTCTGGTTCAGGCTTTTGTCACCAGCATGTGCTTAACTTCCCTTCCTCCTGTTCCTCTGCCCTTTCTTCCGACACCCCACCCTCATCTTGGTTTGCAGATGAATACTCCTACAGCAATACTAAGATGGCTAATCTTGGCTGTCAGCTTGACACCCCTGTAAGAGGAAATCTAGTTGAATTGTTGACTCCTTGAGATAGCCTGTGGGCATTTTCTGTGAGACATTCTCTTGATTGCTAATTGATGTAGGAGGTCCTAGCCCACTGTAGGAGGTACCATTTTGCTAGGCAGGTGGGCCTGGATTGTATATGAATGTAAACCTGGAAGCAAGGCATTAAGCAGTTTTCTTCCATGGTTTCTGCTTCAGGCTTCCTGCNTTGAACTCTAACCTTGGCTTCCTTTAACTGTGCAATGAAATAAATTCTTCCATTCCCCAAGTTGTTTTTTTGTCCAGTGTTTTATTATAGCAACAGACAGCAAACTAGAACAACCACTTTGTCAAATCCTCCCACATGACTGTTCTGTGAGAATCTTTGCTCTGAGGCCAAAGCCTTACACTTCTTTCCATTTTCCAGAATGCATGTGCTTGGGAATCCCTCAATTATCATCTCCTGTTTTGTGCCAAACCCCTGTTCTTTCGAGACAGCCACACAGGCTGTAGTCCCTCCATCTCTTTATTCTTGTGTTCTGTATCCCAGTTTAGAAGCCCTCTTGTCTCTTGTGTCGGGCAGCAGGCATAGCCCTTCTCCAGGGCACTTCTCATGTGTCAGCCACAAGTGTGTCTGCAGTGCTGCCTGTGCCCTGTGGCTGGAAGACTCTTCTCTGAGTGCACACTTGTCCTCCCTGAGAAGCAGGGTCTCTGCCTACTGTGTCTGGGGAGAAGATTTTTCTTAACAATATTAGCAGCATATTGCTAGGATTCTGTTATGAGTAATATGCAAGTAATATAGTATTCTAGTGTTTACCTTCTTATGTATTTGCTTTGAAGAGCATTTTAAATTTGGCAGTAAGAAAAATAAATATTTCATTTTAATCAAAAATTTGTGAAATGTTGAGTGACTAAGGGAAACAAAAATCCAGTTACCTAATAGAATATAAATAGATGAAGATATTTGTGTTTATTTGTATATGTATATATGCATATTAAAATAGTTTTCATATAGTCATTGCTTTATGACAGGGTGTTGAAAAACTCTACAGAATCATTTTGAACAGAATATTTGAGGTGTTAGACTTAGAATTTCATGATTCTGTGGAAGAAATAACTGCCTGTACACTTTTTTTCCTCTTTCAAAAATGTGAAGGGGGCATAGGGATGTATATTTGTTAGTAAAGTGTTTGCCTAATGTGCATAAAACTTTGAGTTCAATCCCAAGAATCCTTTAAGTGGTGCATTGTGGTANACACCTGTAATCCCACCACCTAGGAGGCAGAGACAAGAGAATCAGGAATCCAAGGTCATCCTTCGTAGCATAGTGAGTTTGAGGCTAGCCTGGAGACCATGCTCCTCTACCTCCTTCATAAAAGAAGGAAAATTCTTACTCCCGAGTTTTGAAATGCAGGAACTGCACAGTGGGGTTAATGTAACATCTACTCTGTTGTATATTGCTTTTCAGATTGCCATGACACCAGGAAATTTTACTCACCTTAGCATATATTGCCATAATGTTGTAAATTCGATGGAACTCAGTTATATTTAGCCAAAGTCAGTCTTTTCTTTCTCCTTGTTTAGTGTGAGGTTTTTAAGGATATACCATTATTTGTGAGAGCTCACCCTAGTATGAGGTGGGAGAATAGGCTACTCCAATACAAATCTCAATATAGTCCCATGTTTTTGTGAGAGCAGTAAAGTCAATTTTATATGTGAGAAATATATAGAAAACAGTGAACAGAGGAAGGAATTGGTGAAAGCACATTTAATTTAATTGAAAAGACTAAGTGAAAGAGTTCTTAAATCCATCTGTCATTTAAATTAGTAACCTGAATTGGCTTCTCTGATTATCAGTGAAAACTAATGTACTTTCATAGGTTGAATTACATTTTAAGTTTTTTTTTNCCTTTTGGTGGTCCAATTTAACTGTATTAAAATAGGTAGTTTTCTTTATCTCAATAAATGAGATAAAATTGGTTTCTCAGAAGTTACTTTGTGGTAAAAGTGAATGGTTAAAAGTTCTTGTGGAGGGAGCTGAAGAGAGGGCTCAGTGTCAACAATGTGCCTGTGCTTATTTAGAACTTGAGTTCAGTCACCAGTCAGTTCACAACCACCTGTAAGTACAGTCCTAGTCATCCAGCTGCAGGAAATCAGCCTTTGTGGGCACACACACACACACACACACACACACACACACACACTTAAAAATAATGAAAATCTTTTTTAAAGTTCTTATAGAATTTTTAGTGTCTTTTTGATTTAATAATTTAAGGGTATGTGCGCTTTAAAGATTTAAATATAAACATAAAAATATCACTATAAATTGTAAAGTGGGACTTTTGGTTTGTGAGAGTGAATATTTGCTGTGCTTATTAGCTGTCCTAGTGGTGGATGGTAATATAAATTGACTATGAAAATGAAGCTGGAGAGTTCAAACCAAGTACTGCTCTTCCAGGTCGGTGGCTCACAACCACCTATAACCCTAGCTCCAGGGGATCTAATTTTTAAAATATCAAAAAAAGAGAGAAAGAAAANGAGCTTGAATCAAAAAATGTTATAACATTACCGAAGTTTCTTATTGTTTTGAAGTTAATTCTTTTGATTTAAGACCTAGAAATTTTAGATTTAGATTTCATTGGAAGCTTCGTGTTTATTCTTCCCTTCCTTCCTCTCCTCCCCTCCTCTCCTTTCTTTATTCTTTTCAAGACAGGGTTTCTCTCTGTGGCTCTGGCCAGCCTGGAACTCACTGTATAGACCAGGCTGGTCTTGAACCTGGAGATTTGCCTGCCTCTGCCTCCCAAGTGCTGAGTTGTGNGCCACCACAGCATTTCTTTGCTGTGGAATCTCTGAAAATCTTCAGTGTTTCTGCCCTGGCAGAGCCATTCATGTTCCAAAATTCATGATTATTTACTTATTTGGTGGAAACAGTTACTTCCCTATGGTTTAGATCTATTCTCTTATGTAGGTAGGATTCTTTTCTGCTCTAATATTTGTCCTTTAAAATTTTAACTTTTCTGACAGGTGTAAGATGTTATCTTAGAGTCATTTTGATTTGCATTTCCCTGATGATTAAGGATGTTGAGCAATTCTTCAAATGTCTCTCAGCTATCTGAGATTCTTCTGTTGAGAATTCTCTGTTTAGCT
>LZPO01055202.1:0-20730 GCA_001675575.1 Neotoma lepida
GTGTAAATCAACAACTACAAAAAACCTGTATAGGCTACTTAAAATTTTATTTACCAGTGGAATTTTTGAGAACCAGAAAAACGTTCTCTCTAAAATCTCATTCCTGAATCATGGCAGCATCCTCTTTCACACTTAGCACCCCCGTACATGCATGCACGCACACAATACCTTAGGAATAAATTTAAATACAGAACTAAAATAACTTTACAATGAAAATTACAAAACTAACCTACAAAGACCTCCCATATTCATGTATTAGACAATTTAGTATTATTAAACTTACAGATTCAATTCAGCCTTCATCAAAGTATCAAGATTTTCTTAACCGAACTAGAAAAGTAATCTCAAAAAGGAAAAAAAAAAGTAAAAAGAACAAAACTGTAGATACCACAATACCTGATTTCAAGCTACTGCAGGAACCATAATAACAGAAACATAAAATCAGATACATAGACCAATAGAACACAATATGAAACCCAGAATCCAATAAAGCCTTGCAATTGCAGCCCCTTAACAAAGGTGCCAAACACATTTGAAAAAAGACAACCTCTTCAATAAATGGTTCTGAAACCATTATGTCTTTCCCTGCACAAAACTCAACTCAAAATAGATCAAAGGCCATAATATAAAACCTGAAATTATAAGAAGAAAACATGGATAAAACACTGAAGATATTGGTGTAGTCAATAATCTTCTGGATAAGTCCAAGAAATAAAAACAAAAATTGACATTATATATTAATCTAATAAACTTTTGTACAGAAAACAAAGAGAACCTACAGAAAAGAAGAGAATAAGATATAGGGTAGGAAGAATACTAAAATAGCTGTTCATCTGGGGGTAGGTTAATATCACAGAGCTATAAAGAACCCCAAAACTCTATTTATGTGGCAGGAGTTACCATGATGACAAAGCAAGGTGAGGCTTAACTGTTGCACTCTGGGTATGCTGACTCCTGTGATTTCCCTAAATGTGGGCGATGCTGACTGTAATTTACAGTAGTGGGAGACTGTGTTTGCATTCTACCCTGAAGTAAATGAACTAAAAATCTTAACAATTACCAAAAAGCAAGTTAGTCAATTAAAAGGGACACATGAATTAATAGGTCATAAAAGAAGAAATATAATGGCAAATAAGTATATGGGAAAATGCCCTGTATCTTTAGCCCTTAGAATAATGCCAAAAGTGATATTATCTCACTGTATTTAGAAGGAATATTATAAGAAACAATGTCAGAATATGGAGGAAAAGGAACTTGTGTACATCGTTGGTCAGGATGTAATTGTGGTGCTTTGAACAAGAATGCCTCAAATAAGCTTATGTATTTACATGTTTAGTCCCAAGTTGATGAATTATTTGGAATGATTAGGATGTGTGGCCTTGTTGGAGGTGTGTTGCTGGGGGTGGGCTTTGAAGTTCAAAAGCCCACTCTAGGTCCAGTTTATATCTCTCTGCCTGCTGCCTGTGGATCAGGATGTAAAGCTACTTGCCCAATGACATGCCTGTCTGTTTCCCACCATGATGATAGTGGACTACCCCTTTAAAACTCTAAGCAAGGGCTGGAGAGATGGCTCAGTGACTAAGAACATTGAGTGCTCTTCCAGAGGACCGGGGTTCAATTTCCAGCACCCACATGGCAGTTCACAACAGTCTGTAACTCCAGTTCCAGGGAACCCAGTACCCATGGCAAAACTACAATGCACATAAAATAAAAATAAATACATTTTAAAAAAAACTAAAAAAACTGTAAGCAAGTTCCCCCAAATGCTTTCTTTCATGAGTTGGTCAGCAATAGAACAGTAATTAAGACACTATGAAGAAGAATATTAAGAATAAGAATCTAAAAGTACAACTTCCACACGACCCAGCTATTCTTCTTGATATATGTATTCGATGGAATGAAGTTAGAACACTAAAAAGATACCTGTTTGCACATTTTTATTGCAGACATATTTACAGTAGCTAAGATATGGGATCATCAACATGTCCATCAAATAAATTGGTAAGTGAAATAGAGTGTACACTTAACAAGGTATTATTCAGCCATAAGAAATAAAGAAATCCTACCATTTGCAGCAAAATGGGTAGAACTGGAAATCATCATGTTAACCAAATAGGCCAGACATAGACAAGTACCATGTGTTCTTTCACATGTGGAAACTTAAAAAAAATGACCTACAAGTAGAATAGTACTTACTAGTGACTGGGAAAGGTACCAGAGTATGTGGGAGGCAGGGTTAAAGAAGGGTAATTAGATATTAAAAAGGGTCATTAGATATGATCAGTGTACACTATGTACATATGTGGAAATACCACACTGACTCCCATTGATATGTATAATTAACAAGTGTTATAAAAATAAATGTAATCCCATTACTGGACCCCACCCAACTCCTCCCCATATGCAAAGATCTTGATGGTTCTCAAATCAGGTAACTAGTCCTTTCTTACGTTTTCATTACTTTTGACATTAGAAAGGGAGCAGAAATCACAAGTCAAAATGGAAGAATCAATGTCTATGCATCTTGTGACTTAAACGACATTTATGAAACTAAATAAGTTACTATGAATAAATTTAAATCTAAATGCCTGACATTGTTCCATTTGGACATATAACAGTAAATGTTGTTATTCCATTGACACAGTGACTGCACCTGAATCTACTGCTGTTTCAGCCTGTAATTGCGGCTCCACAGTTACTGACCCAATTCTCAGGCAGTGACCTGACTTTTATGTCCTGCCAGATCCACCTCCTGCCACTGCCACCAAATGTAGTTTTTTTAAAAAAAATAATATACAGATATCTTGAACATAAATACAGGTTACAAATTCTTATCCTAATAGTGAAATGTTTCACTAAAGCATGCCCAGTGATTGGGTAAAACCAAAACTTATTTTATGCCACAGTGATCCTAGGGTCCTTCCTGCTAGGTAGCCTCCCTGGATCTGTGGGTTGCCGTCTGATTGTCCTTTAGTTTATATCTAGTATCCACTTATTAGTGAGTACGTACCATGTTTGTCCTTCTGAGTCTGGGTTACCTCACTCAGGATGATATTTTCTAGCCAGAACCTGGAAACAGGCAAATGTAGTTTTTTACTAAATGTCTCTCATACTATTTATCAATAAGACTTGGGAGTCAGAGGCAGGGGTAAAAACCTGCTAGCTCAGAGAGGTTGAGGAGCAACTAGCTGACCCTCCCTCTTTGCTGGCATCTCAGAAAGAGAGCGTTCTTCCGCTCACCAAATCAAAAAAAGACCGACACACTCAGTCCCTCAGTACTACTACTTGTATATCTCTCTATCCATCTTCCAGTCTCCCTCTGACCATCATTACTTTCTGTCAACTAGTTTCTGGCTCCTTCTCCTGATCCAAGGTTGATTTTTATTTAATTAATGCAAATGCAAACGCAGAGTTCACAGTGTGATCCCACAACAAGGAAAGGAAAAAATAGACAAAGCTGTTGTCCTCATAATGTAGTAGTCAGGCAATAAACAAATAACTAAGTAGACCATACTGTATATTTGTGAGAAAGTCTGATGAAGAAAAATAAAGGGAGGAAAAAAATAGAGCAGAGCTGGCATGTACTGTTACACATTCTGTCCTGAATCACTTATGTTACAGTATTGAAAACAGTATTGTGGTGCATTAAGGGGGACAATGGGAGACTAGTTAGAAGGCAGTGGCAGGCATCAGGGTGGAAGATGATGGCTGATTAGACCAAGGAAGTGGCAGTGGAGGTGGTGAAAATTGGTTGTATGGGACACATTTCAAAGGTAGAGGCAACAGGATGTGCTGGTGGATAGCTTAGGGCAGGTTATTCTTTTAATGTAGTGAAAGGGAAGAGTGGCTGGATTTATCACTTTTGTTCCTCCAGGAGCATCTTGGAAGCATTACTAGGGAATGTTGCTGCTGTGACATTGTGGAATGATTAGGGAATGTTACTATTACACGATTAATTCTGACAGTGCTCAGATTACAATGTCTTCGTGGTGATTATTCTAGCTGGTGTTGATACTCTTGAGGATATTTAAGGTCAATATTAGTATCATAAAATTGAAAATGTAGAGTGGAAAATTATGAAAGATGAACAATAGGAGAGTAAGCACTTGGTACTTTACATAAAGCTGCACATTCATTGCTGATCACAGGAATGTTATTTTGCTTTGGTGAAATCTGCATCATATTATTTTGAAGAGCCAGAATACTTTGGATGTGTTCAGTAATTCAGTATTGGTTGTGTATTAGTGCTCATGCTTAGAATAAGAATCACTGAAATTTAAGTTATAAAGTACCAGATTGTTTTTATTGCTCTCATAAAAATCTCCTAGTTCCTACCTGGAATAAATAGAGTTACTCTGTAGTATTTTTTGTTGTTGCAGAAATGGAAAAAAAAGACTCGTCGTGATTAAAGTAGGTACATGTGGATTGAATAAAGTAAGCATATTCTTTTAAATTTATGATTAAATATTTGAAACATGCAAAAAAGTATTATAATGTACACTGAACTTTTATGTATCTGTGTGTCTAACTAAGAGATAAATAAATTTAGAAGCTTTATAGGTGCTTCTTTCTGACCATACATAGGCCTCCCTCAAAGGAGCCATTATACAGAGCTGAGTGTTAATCATTTTCCACATGCTGGTACTTTATCAGCTGTCTATGAATCAGAACAATGTATAACTGAATATATCTGGAAACATTGTTACACTCATTGGTTTAATCAGTAGATATCAATTTCTTTACCTCAGTATATTTAAACCTTCCTTCTTCCTCTAAGTCATCTCCTATTTAGTAACTTCCTAAATGTCCTTCCCACCTGTCCTGGTTTTTGTTTGTTTTTTAATACCATCATGCTTTGGGGAATCCAGGAAAACTTTACAAAATCACACCTCAGGTTGTGTTGCTTTTGTGCTGAAACTCCTTCCACTGTTTCTCACTCCATGACATATTTTCACTGCCTGGTGGCCTTCCCTTCTCTCCCAACAGTGGACTAGTCTATCTTTCCTCCTGTGCTTTAGGACTGCCTGCCTCTTCTAGGCTTTGTAGCTTTTAAGCTTTTCACTTGAAACTATTTGTGTTTTTTTTCCTCTTGTACCTACATCACTGTCTTCCCTCCTTAGCCACACTACTTCCTATCTAAAGGGAAGTGTTCCTTCTTCTAAGAAGCTTTCCTTGCTCACAATTTTTGTTTGTTTTGAGACAGGGTCTCTCTCTGTATCCCTGGCTGGCCTGGAACTCAGAGATCTACCTGCNTCCACTTCCTGAGTACTGGAATTAAATGTGTGTGCCACCATGCCCAGCTTCTTGGCCACCATTATTAAGTAGACCCATTCTTTTACTTTCTGTACTACCTTGTGGTTAGCAGCTGTTTACCTACTCTGTGTTGCTTTCCAAATGCCTCTCTCCCCTGCTAGGTTACAAATGCTCAAAAGCTAGAGTAGTTTTTTTGTGTGTGTACTACTGAATACCTTGTGTCTAACTTGACATACACATATAAACATCTGTTGGAGGAAAATAGGGATGAAGAAATAGTGGGCAAAGGTGTTTTTATCCTCTTCGTTTAAATTCTATAAGCTGAAAAATAACTTACCTCAAGTTTTACAAGAAAAGGTTAGTTAACACCTTAAAAATTCCTTCCATTTCAGTTAAGATTTCTATGAAACAGAAACCTAGACAGTAGCTCAAGTACAGTGAAGATTTATTGTGAACATAGAAAAAATGTAGTTTCCAGGAAGGGCAGGCATCCAAGTAACTAGAGGTGACCATGCTGTAAATGAGATGTTCTTTTCTTCTGGCTTCTCCATT
Organism: Neotoma lepida; assembly: GCA_001675575.1. Lineage (NCBI taxonomy): Eukaryota > Metazoa > Chordata > Mammalia > Rodentia > Cricetidae > Neotoma > Neotoma lepida. Next base: position 5,806 of record LZPO01055202.1, read on the forward strand.
TGTAGCTTTTGGATGCCTCACATATCTCAGAAGGTATGAATGGCATTTCACCTCCAGTACGTGGGATTGCCCTTAACAATCTCCTTATGTATCTTTTAGATAAAATTTCTGAGACTGAACTTGACTGATCTGACATGTCTTCAGATATGCCAGAATAGTCGTAAGTCACAGATATGGGTCACCTTAGGCCAGTTGCCCATCTGTGGTCCAGTATTATGTATAGGGAATTGAACTAGGCAAGTCACATGACCTCTAACCCTCCTTCCATGAGCTGTATATGAAGGCAAAGTTCCTGAGAAGGGCTATTTTGGATTTGACAGGGGAAACCATTTCTAGTATTATATAGCTCATAAAGTAGAATTCCTAGTGTTGATTACATTAGAAAGTGGTATTTGATAAAATTCTCCTGCATCCCAAAGACAAACTATATTTTATGTAGGGAGTGGAACAATTATAAAACAGGATTTAATCTTTACAATTACAATTTGATCCTTAGAGTTAAACAGTTTACTGTGCTCTAAGTCATTCCATTTCTAGGTAGCATTTTTAATAATGACAACATGCAAGCTTGACCTATGCTAGTCATTTAAATGACTACCTGAAAAGCTGTGTGGGATATTTGAGTGCTTCCCATTTTCAGGAACTTGGGTTATAAAACTACTTTTTAACTCTACTTACTGAAAGACTTCTAGTGCAGTTATTAGTGGTAATATCTTCTTATTTATAGATTAATTGTGTTGTATCATGTAGTAGCAACTGACATGCAGACAGAATACTGTATACATCATAAATAAATAAATCTTTAAAAAGAAAGAGAGAAGCTACTTGCATTTATTGTTCTGTTTTATACATAGCCAAGTTAAGCTGATAAATTCCTTGACTCTTTAAGTCTTGAAGAACAACAGTATGTTAGCTGGTGGGCCTTATTGGAGTGTGCTTGTGGATGACACACCCTACTAAAAACTGCATACCTTGTTCTAATCCACATACAGTACTACCTTATACATCCCTTATATATTTGGCCAATTTAGAAATAGATTTTTGCATTTAAAAATTTTTAAAGAAATTCTGATTATTCTTGTCCTTCAACCCCACAGTAATAAACAGGTTCTTTTGTTCTTTTTTAAAACAAAAGTAAATAAGTTATTAAAATAGATCATTATTTACTTTCCTATTAAGGTTAGGGTCTTATCAATTCACAGTCCAGTGGTGTCTCATTTTGCAGTGCTATTAATTTCATATCACAGATGTGTCTCACTGCTCTGGCAGGACTTCTTTATGATAAATCACTTTTTGGGCTGCATTGTTTGACATTTTAACCAAATAAAGATTTGATCTTTTTTGTTTTCCAGGGCCTCTTAATTATAGCTGTACATATATACCATTACTAACATGCTGTCCACTAGTTATCCAGCTGCCTGTACTAAGGTTGCCATTGTATTGGGCAGAAGAGGCATAATAAGACCTTGTGGCCTCCTGTGTTCTAGGTTGTCTCAGCAGAGTGTTCAAAAGCTCTAATGTTTTCAATGTCTACTTGACATTTTACCTCTTGTCCATGTCTTAGTAGTGTAACCCATTTTGCTCTTCATCTCTGAGGACTAATGCAGGAAAATTCTTACATAATTGAATAAAACAATTTTATGTTTGTACAGTACTTCCTTGACCTAAGAATTGGAGCTTGGGACATGCCATAGTCTGGTTGTTGTTCCTTAAGCTATCTAATTGTTTCTTATGTAAGACACTTAAAGCATTTGGAAGTGCAATTACTTAAAGAATGACTAGTTGTTCCTCTAGTATCCCGGTGAAGTAGGTACATACTACTTTAGACAGAGATTTTGATTTGCTTATTAACAAATACACAAGTTTCCATTTTGTTCATAAGAATTCTTAATACAAAGAAAAATTAGTGCCTTCTTAATGTACAGATTATTTATGAGTGGAGAGACTAGGGATTGAGCCTCACCTTGAGCATTTTAAATAAGCATACTACCACTTACTTCTAATTTTAAGACGGGTTGTTGCTAACTGACCCAGGCTAGCCTTGACTCACTCTTTAGCTCAGGTAGGCCTTGAAATTGTAGTCCTCCTGATTCAGACTTCTGAGTAGTGGGGATTATAGGACTGCACCACCAGGCCCAGCTTCCAAATCTTTTTTACCCTGCACATCTTCTTAAGACATTGTTTATTAGTAGTAACAAAACTCTTCATGAAAAAATGAACGATAGAGCCCTAATAGTATTTAAACTGTAGTTTTTGAGCCCTTTCTTTTCTTACTAAATAGAATCAAAATACATTTTATCCAACAGTTTTCAACTTGAAAATTAAATAAATTACAATGAGCTGAAACTAATGTTATTGAACGTATTTAAGTGAGTTGGCATTGAAATGTACTTAAGTTTTCAGGGATCTGAAAAACAGCCATTAGAACCTCAGGTTACTCTGCCTGCTTACCTATCAAGTGATGTGCTAACTCTTGCTCATGATCTTCCCCCACCCCTCTTAATCATAGTTTCTTCATGTTTATATCTGGTAGTGAATTATATGGGAATTTTAGAAGTGCTGTTTTTGAGATGTCTTCAGTCCAAGCCTAAAAGCAATGGCACAGTCCCCACTGTTAGTTGATTAGTCATACTATTGAGTCTTAAAGATGGAGAGAATGACTGTTCTCTGAGCTCCACGTACACATTAGAGTCTGCAGGGAACCCCTCTGGGGTGGGGACCATTGGGACAGGACTTCTCTACATGTTGCTCTTGGGCAACACTAGACTCTGCTCACCCACACCTTTCTTGTTACTTGAGGTGCTTCTCTGTAGAGCCTTCTGTCTCTTATCTTTCCACAGTATCTTCTCCCTTCTGTTCTTAGTCTTTTCTCCTTTGGTCTTCCTTTTCTGAGGTTTTCAGCCTGCTTTTCAGTTATTTAGTTTGACCTAATTTTATACTGTAAAGTGTTTCAGCTGTTACTGGAATGAAGAAGATGAAAGGAAAGCTTTAGCATTGGTCTTAGGCTATATCATAAGTCAAAAAGCCATTCTTAATTGCCAAGGTGACAGCTCTGTTTCAAGAATCTCTGCTTGGAGCCTTTTGTAAAGACTTCTTTTATCCTGGTTAGGGAGTGTCTAGTCTTAAAGGGAGAAGGAGGAACTTGAATTCTTCAAGAACAGATTGATAAAGGATGAAAAAAAAAAAACCCTGTCCTGACTTATCTGATGTTACAGTTGGCTTTCTTTATGTTCTTAACATCTAATTACCTCATTTACTTTTGAGACCCTTGGTAACATATATCTGCATACACTATTCTACTGAGAATCAAACATTTCATCAGGTAGATCAGGCTTAGTGTGAGGACAGTGGAAACGCAGAGCAATCTCCTGAAACCCTCTGTGGGGAGTAGGAACAGCAAAAGAAAGAGCCATGCTGAAACTTTAGCCACAGCTACAACAGTGGGCTGATGACAGATCCCTCAGGCAGGGGCAGCACCTTCCTCATAGTGACTTTGAATCACTGAAGGTTTCTNCATGCAAGTATTTTAAATGGCTTTTAATGTCATGATGAGAAACATTTTTATCTATGTATTTTTCTCCAAGACATGCAAACCACTTTTAAATATCTTCAGTAAAGATAATTCAGAATTTTATTTGAAGTTTACCAACAAACTTGAATTATATTTTACCTACTCTATTATCTTCAGCTTTGAAATCTCCAGTAGATTTGATACTAGATAATACTTTGAACCAAATGGAGTTTCACCCATTTACTCTAATCATGCAAACTGTAGAATTATACCGTCAGTACATATCCATTAAATATTCTTCAGTTCAGGAGGGGTCTTTGAACTTAATTATTTTGGTAACATCATTGGAATAATTGATACTTGCTTACAACAAAATAAGAAATTAGCACTGTTTTCCATTTTTCTTTAATAAGACTTATACTAATGGTTTTAGATCAGACATGGCCAATTCAAATACACAAAAGAAAATAAAAAAGGCTAGGTACAGAACAGTGCAGAACACCTGGAACTATAGCTCAAGCTCACATTATTTGGCCAAAGAAAATGNATCATCAGTCCAAATTTGGCTAAGGCCTGCAGAGTCTGGCCTTTGACTTAGAACAAGGACATATAATTTTGTGGAGGGAGATTTGGAAATGATGAGAGTGACTTAATCACAATAAATTGCCATGTTTATGTTTTGGAAGTCCATATTGCAAAAGCCGCATTTCTGATGATTACAGAAACAAGACTCTGCTGGAAGAGTGTAATTACACTTGAAAGCATCAGATGGCATTTCTCTGAGCATAGTCCATAGACAGTTTTCATCAGAATAATTTGGGGCAGGGAACAATCTCAAAACTTATTAGAATGCTACAAAAATAAAAACTATGAGATGGCCAGATGTGGTAGCTGTTAGGTATTTNTGGCGCTCTTACTCANCGAGGAAAAGTCACAAAGCATGGCAAACCCACTAGCAAGAGTTTTATTAAGAGAGGTGGGAGACAGAGAGGGATTGCACGGACAGGCCTGTGAAAGACACGTGAGGGTCCACGTGGCTACTCCATGCATGCGCATAGGTTGCATAGGATGCATGACCCAGAAATGACCAGGGCAGATATGACTGTCCTGCCAGAGCTTGCTCCATCATGGGAGGTGAAACTATCATTCCAGACTCTTTGTCTTTATAAAAGATGGTGGATGAGTGGGTATGGGGGCGTCATATCTCCCAAAAACTGCTTCCAGCTGACTTAATGGGCGTTGACTCTGGGGATTGGGGGTAGAAGGGGCTTCTGAGGTATCCAGGTGTCCTGTGATAGTAGGCTGTCTTCTGCTGCCCCGGAGCTGTCTGTCTGTCCTGGCTTGGGGGTCTGGCTGGTTGAGTCTGAGAGGATGCTAGTGAGACAGAAAAAAACTTAGAAGGAAGAATTATTTTTGTTATTTTGTTATTTTTGTTTTGCTTTGTTTTGCGAGGGTCCCCGGGTGAGGTCCTGGGACCAGGAAAGTTTGGGCTATACTAATTCTGAAGCAGATCTGACCTATCCAGATGAGTTCAAGCTGGTTTCTGGAGCTTAAAGAAAAATTTAAACATATTAAGAAGCAGCCCAGACCCTTTTTGATCTCTGGTGTAAATACCTTTGGACTGTTACTGTTTCTTACTGCCTGGATGTATATGTGATGGTTCTTGTCCTCCAGCTCTATGGTGGGCCCTGTAACAATTAACTGAGTAGTTAATTAGGAGAGGAAGGAAAAGCTTGTGGGTTGGGACCTCTCCTGGTGTCCTCTGGAACTTGAGAGTGAGAAGAGGCCNTACTGACAGGTCTGGAGTAAGGCACATGGGGGGAGAAAATGAAAGGAAGCTCCTATCTTGGCTAGAAAAGTCTCTTCCCATTAGGGGCACAGGGCAGGTTGGCACAAATAAAAATGTGTGAGTGAGAGAGATACCCCTGAAAATACAGTTAAGTGGTGGGGTCTGGTGAGGTGGGTAAGGTTGTCCTCCTATCCTGACAATAGGGAAATGAGAAGGAGAGATGTACCCCAAGACTCCTCCAGGACTGAGTAAGTGGCTCCAGTATCCAAAGGGAAGGAGATGGATTGCCCCATGCTGTAATAATAGCTATGACAGGCTCCCTGTGAGCCCATGGCCAAGCCTAGGAGGTTCTGGTCTGATGCTCCCATGCCAAGAGGTGCAGGAGGGCATTCAGCTCACCAGTTTTTCTCTTGGTGGCACTTTGGACAAGACCCAGTTTGGCCCACATGGGGCAGGGCAGGCACAAGGCTCAGTGGCCTTCTCTGCCACTTAAAACAGGGACCTGGAAGCCTTTATGCAGCCACCAGTCAGATGTTGTGTTCCAGCATTTGGCAGTTGTTCACGGGCTTTGTCATTTCTCCCATGGTACCTTAAATGCCACAATTTAAGACTCTGCCTGTGGATGTGGGAGGGGCACTCTCTCCAGATGATTAAGTTAGCCCTGATGCCAGGAAGCTCTGAGAGACATGGTACGTATTTTATTTAGTATCTTGAATTACGTTTTTTAGCTTTTGATAGTTTACTGGTTTGAGAACAGCCTTAGGAGGCAGTGTGTAAACTGATCTCTGGCTATANAGCCATCTGGGTTATTTTAATCCTAATGTGGGTCCTGATTGGAAACTGCCTCAGCCCTGGGTGGGTGGGCAGCATTGGTTTGAAGAAAACCATTTACATGTGTCCTAGCCTGCTTCCAGACCTCTCTGTGCTTCTTAGGGCAGCCTTAGAAAGAGTAACAGCAAGAGTGAAAGTGGGAGCCAGACCTGGGCTTTTGGAAGCGCCTGGTACCGGAGGAGAAGAAGCCAAAGAAGAGGAAGCTGGAGGAGCCGAGGGAGTAGCACCTGCCCTGGGGGCAGGAGTAGGAGCTGAAGTGGCAGCAGGAGTGGGAGGTCGTAGAAGCAGGGGTTTGTTAGCAGGATCTATACTCAAAGGTTCCTCAGGGTCAGGATTCATAGCTAGAAGCACGTGAGCAGGAGAGAAGGAATCGAGAAGGGAAGGTTTAGAACTCAGAAGAAAGCCTGAATATATAGTAACTCTTTCCATTTGCCTGTTTGCTGACAAAAGTTAGACAGTTCCCGTAAAATATAGGGGTCTAAGGAGCCAAGGTATATAAAATAAAAAGAAAAAAAATGCAATGACCCAAGGCCAAGGTCCTGGATGCAAGGCCAAGGTCNTGGGTGTCTCCAGGACCAGAAACGATTCTATAAACAGGCACAAGCCACCTCAGTGCTTCATCAAGTGAGAGGTGGGGGCCCTTGGCTCACGCAGCAGAGACTCCCCAGGAGTCTCACAGCATTTACCACCCCGTCAGGTCAGTGAAATCTGTAGGCCGCATGTAGCCTCAGGACGCAGCAGGTCCGACAGCGAAAAATATAACTCAAACTGCAGATGTAGGAAACGGGAAGAAATTTAAGCCAGCAATAGGGATCGGCCATGGCCAGTGAAGGCCGTGGCCGGGTGGGCCCCCAGCCTCAGGGACAGCAGTGAGATACTGGACGATCAAGGGTCCAAGAGGCTGTTTAAGCTGGCTGGAGGGGGTAGACTCACCAATCAGAGGGCCAGTGTTGAGTGTAGAAATCTGGCGGCCAGNCAAATGGAAGGCGGGCTGTCGTGGGTGGGGCAGAACCTCAGCACAAGTTCCTGGGCACAAAGTGCTGGGAGAGCCTGGTTGGCACGGCACCAAAATGTTAGCTATTTGCGGTGCTCTTACTCTGCAAGGAAAAGTCACAAAGCACAGCAAACCCACTAGCAAGAGTTTTATTAAGAGGGGTGGGAGACAGAGAGGGAGTGCACAGACAGGCCTGTGAAAGACACATGAGGGAAAGAGAGCTGAGGGTACTCGGGACCTGCTTTTTAAAGACTGGCCTGAGCATGCGTACTCGGGTCCACGTGGCATGCACATAGGTTGCATAGGACGCATGACCCAGAAGTGACCTGGGCGGATATGACTGTCCCGCCAGAGCATGTGCGATCATGGGGCATGTAACTATGAGTAGCACAAGCCTATAGTCCAATAATGGGAACTGAGGCAAGATGACCCACCACTAGTGTGAGACTAACCTGGGCTATGTAGAAAGATCTTATCTCAAAAACAAAAAGCAGATAAGAAAAGCAATAAACAACAACTTGTGAGCTAATAACAGACATATAGCTATATATTACTGAACTGAGCAATTGAAAGATTAGAAATAAACTCATGTAGTAGAGGGCAGTTGATTTTAAACCAAGGTGCCAAGGCAATTAAATAAGGAAATATTAGTCTCAAAGAAAGATTGCTGGATAACTGGATATTGACATATAAAAGAGTAAAATTACACCTGTACCTCACAGTATTATATATGAATGAATTCAAAATAGAGTGAGTGGAGAGATAAATGTAAAAGATAAATCTATTATAAATCTTAATAGCTGTGGGTGAGCTAATGAGATCCTTTATAAGATATTCATGGTGGCTGGAGAGATGGCCTAGCAGTTAAGAGCACTTGTTGCTCTTCCAGAGGGCCTGGGTTCAATCCCCAGCACCAGCAGGGCAGATCACAATAGTCTNTAACTGCAGTTCCTAGCGATCTGGCACCCTCTTCTGGCCTCTGTGGGCACCAGGCAAGCACTAGCAAAGGAGAGAAAGAGCAATAAAGCTGGAAATAGGTAGTATGGTGGGTAGAGGACCTGCCTAGTATGTGTGAGACCACTNTGGCTCTGAGATTGCTTCCTGGGTTCTCAAGAAACCTGTCTGACATGAAAGAGTCTTTCAAAATGCAGTCCCAGAGTACCTGTTTCATAAAGCATTTGTTCCGCTACTAAAGTTTGAAGAAATATGAATTAGCAGCTATATGTGTACACACAGTAACCATTGAACTGTATTTGAACTAATGAATCCATGTTTTGGTATCATTTCTGTCAGATGCTGAGGATAATTGGGATAAAATGTTCTGTTCCACACAGGAGTTACTGAGCTATATGGGTGTGTCCTCTCTGTGGAGGAAAGTGAAGAGAAAGATGGAGAAGCAGGGTAGTTGCTAAGCTATACAGGTGTAGTCCTCTTCATGGAGTAGAGGCAAGAGACTGTACTCCTTTCAATTCTTTGAATTCATTAGTGTGTCAGATTCTAAGAATTAAGATAATAGTCGAAGGTAATGAATTCAGAGAAATGGAAATGTTACAGGAATATCTAGCAGGGTTTCTTTGGTTGTGGCATTTTTAGTGTTGATTCTAGGGTAAAAATCATGGTGTGCTGACTTTTTTTCAAGGCTTTTTTTGGTCAGATGTTACCATGAGAATATCAACAAAGCCAAGTTGACAGAGAACAGACACACATTTTAACAGCAGAACTTCCTTGGCAATTGTATCTGGATCTGATTTGTTTCACACCAATGCAAGACCAATTGTGATTAAAAACAGGCATGAGGATTTAGAACAAGTGGAAACCTTTTAGAGTTAGCAGTTTCCAACCCAAGAGAAGGTAGGTCTGCATTTTCCCATTATAAAGTATTTGGGGGCTTATTCAAATGTTCACTTCCAATGAGTTAAAAATAGTCTATAATCTTTCATCATGTTCTATTAATTATTAATTAAAACATCTCCTTTTAAAGTCTAAAACTGCTGTTTTCCCAAATTAACACAAGTTTTAAAAAATCCCTAATTTGAGATATCTTTCTTTGGGGTGGTATCTCAGACTGGCCTTGAATTTGCAGTGATACTCCAGGTTCTGTGTACCAAGTTGCTGGGATTACAAGAGTAAGCCACCATACCTGGCTTCACAAATACCATTTTCAAAAGAAATAGGGCCAGTGATAAGATGGCTAGGTAGGTAAAGGCATTTGCCAGCAAGCCTGATGACCTCAGGCTGATCCTCAGGATCCACATGATAGGAGAGAATCTACTTATGCAAGTTGCCCTTTGACCTTCTCATATGGGCTGTGATACCCCTCCCTTCCAAAAACACAAATGAATGAATGAATGAATGTAAAAAATTTTAGTATGTGTGCTGCCAAAGCAAGTCTGTAAAAATTTTTCAAGAGTAATACAGTTGGATACAGAGTAAGTCTGTATGATTGATACCATTCCCTCTTACTTTGATTAAGTCTATTTCTTTGTTGACAACAAAAATAGATAACTAAGCTTAAAAGATTTTACACTTAGGTATGTTAGAATGGTTTTGTTAAATATTAATACACTCACATAAGACAGGTGTTTTGTTCAGTTTGGGTCTTGTATTAGAATAGGACTACCTCTTTTCTCCCTTTCTTAAAATATACATTTTTAATTAAAATATAACTATCACTTCCTCCCTTCCTTTCCCCCCACAAGCCCTCTCAAATTGATGACCTCCCTTTCTTTGATTATTGTTACATATATATATGCACAAATATAAATACAACTTGGTAAGTCTGTTTTTTGTTTTGTTTTGGTTTTTTGGAGGGTGTGTGTGTACATGATTTCAGAGCTGACTACTTTGTGAGGGATAGCCAGTCAAGGGGCTCATCCGTAGGAGAGACTAATTCTCCCTCTCTCAGCAGCCTATAGTTCTTTGTCAAGTTCTTTGTTTTCCCCCTTCCCTTAGCATATCTTTCGATGTTGTCATTGTTNGGGTCACTTCTCCATTTGATAGGAGCTTCTGTCCATGCTGCTTTGTGTCTAATGGGATCCTCTATGCCTCNCCGTGAAGCACGGGAGCCTGTTTCAATCTTCTTTCTGTCAAATTTTGGGACTTTGGATGTTCTTTCATCTTTTGGGTACAATGGACCAGGCTCAACTTTCAGGCATCATTTTTTGTGCTCTGTTGTAAGCCAGTAACATTATTTAGTGGTGGAGACACAAAATTAATAGACATTTTTAGAAGGACTCAGGTTGGAGTGACCAGCTATAAATAAATATATACTGTGCTGGACCATAGGAGTTTGCATATAGATTCTTGGTTGATTTGAGTGTTTTGAGGAAAGATGTCATGATGTAGCTTAGGCTGGCCTGGGACTTGATATCTAGCTCAGCCTGGCCTCAAACTCATGCTTCTTCTCTCTCCCATTCCTGAATGCTAGGTTATGTCTGTATATCACCATGCCTGCCTGGGAATTTGCTGTTTTATGAGTCTAAAGTAATTAAACATTGGCAATTCCCTGTGTTTCAGTATTTGAAAACAGTGATGTGTTGGGGATAAGACCCTAAGAACTAGCAACCTGTGATCCATACTGAGGACTGTGTGCTATTGAGTCTCAGTGTTGCTGATGGAGGCTGTCACTATATGAGGAATGAATAAAATCCTCTCTGGTGTCTTGTTGACATAGTTATTGAGTGTATATGATGTATCTGAAAAACAATGGCCCCAAACTCAGAATGGCTCTGAACTGCAAATCATTCTGTTCTTGAAAACCTGCATGTTTACATTTTGCTGCCCAGTAGAGCCATAGCTGTCTTTGTGTTGCTTTGTCACGTGTTCACATGTTCCAGTAAAAATTGTCTTCCAAAGAGATGTAGCATGTTAGCCTTGGCTTCCTCTCCTCACACCTAGCCTTCTCTACCTGAGGAGTTTGAAAGCCCAGTTTGGGAACTACAGTTACACAAGTGGGAAGCCATTGAAAATTTAAATTGTGGCAATCACATGGAGACACTGATGGTTCTATAAAGGTATCTGAGACAGCCAAGATTGCGGTGGTGTAGTAGCAATGACCATATGTACCTTAAGAACAAATGCTGAACTGAGCATGTTAGTATGTGTCCATAATTTCAGCACTCAGGCTAAGGCATGAGGATGGTGAATTTAAGGCTCACTTGAGCTACACAGCTAGTTCAAGACTGTNCTGGGCTACATAGTGAGTTCCTGTCACAAGAACAAAACAATGAAATGTTGAAATGACTTATTCCTTGCTTTTATGAATTTGTCCTTTAGCTTTTGTGTCTTAAAAAAATATACATTTACTTTTGAAGGGGGCACATGTGCCAAGGTGTATGTGAGGAGTTCAGAGGACAACTTTTGGTAGTCAGTTCTCTCCTTCCGATATTTGGGTTTGAGTGCTTGAACTCAGGTCATCAGGCTTGGTAGCCAGTGCCTTTACCTGTGGAGCCATCTCTCCATCGATAGCAGTTATTTCTTTTATCTTCTGTATTAAGTATACATATGTTGTATAATACTGAATTGTCTAGCAGTAGTTTATTTCTGCAGAATTGTGGGGGAAGAAACATGTTATGTAATATATGCAGAGTTTGCAGACTAGATTTTTTGGCCAGTTCTCTGATGTGGTTTCTTAAACTTGGTGAAAATAATTCATAGAAAACATTTATGTGTTATATTCATCATGATAACTTGACTTTTAAGGGTTAGGTTGCTAGATCTTCATATTAGAATCTCTGAAAATGTAAAGACATTGAAAGGAGTGAAAACTGATGACTATTTAATTTGGATANCAATATGAGACAGGCTAAGACTCACAGCAAGGAGGAGGACACCAGGAAAGCCCAGAGTAGCTCAAAATAAGACTTCGTCTTTGTCTCCAGAAAATACCCAATAGTTCATCAATTCAGCATCTAGGGTACCAGAAAAGAATTTCACCTCATTTATTTATTGAATAATTAAATTAATATTGGATACAATATGCTGATATTGAGATAATCTTAAGAGATAGCATAGCTAATAAAATAGACAATATTCTTACATTCATAGCACAAACTGAGTAATAGACATATAGATAATAAATACAAAAATGTGTGCAATTATAGAAAAGTGCTATGAAGGAAAAGTTCAAATTGCCTAAAATTTTTGTGATAAGGAAACTTATTTTAGACTAGAAATCCAAGAATGGTTTAAATAAGTAGCAATTGGAGCTGAAATCTGAGAGATGAGTAGGAGAAATTCCACTGATGGGTGGTGGAGGTGCACACTGAAGTTCTTGGATGTAAGTCTCTTAAAGTAGGAACTTTAGAACACAGAGAGCAGTAGGCCAGAGTTAAGTAGGAACTACTGTAATACTTTGATGGCTTCCCTGTATCTGTGGGGTTTATCCCAACTTCATTGAAAATCTCTTCAAAACTTCTGTGTGTGTGTGTGTGTGTGTGTGAAGTTATGGGCACATGTAAGGGACATATATGGTGGTAAGGACGATTTACAGGAATCTCTTTTTCCTTCCACCTTTATATGGGTTCTGAGGATCAAACTCAGATTACCAAGCTTGTTTACCAATCACCTCTACCCACGGAGCTGTCTTATTGCCCACTCCTCCTCCATGGAAGATCTTAAATCTCAAATCCAAGTAATTGCAAGGTGTGATTTTAATGATTCTNNGATGAATGTGGCTATAGTGAATGCAATTAATGGGATAATGAGACCAGGTCTACTATTGCTTGGGAAGAGCTCTTGGTGGTAGTTAGCTGAATTTGTGTAATTGTAGATGAAAACTTAAAGCTTAACTTCTTTTTTCTTAAACAGATTTGTAGTTGTGCTTAATGAAGTAAGTGAGCTGAGTCTTTGATTTAAAATGGACATGGCAGATAATAAACAAACATGGTAGCTATATAAATGACATGCTGTATAGGAATTAGTGTAGTGGCTGAGTGCCTGAAAAACAGTAGTTATGACAGGTCATGTGCTTGTGAGAGATTGGGGCCTAGGAGGGGTTGGATGTGAGAAGGGGGGTAGAAATGATGTAAATACAGTACTCATGCATGAAATTCTCAGGAGAATTTTAGATGTTGAAAGAAGAAGAAAAGAGGAGAGAAATACTGTTTCTGGCTAGGTCCCTGCATGGGTGGATAATCTACTGTTGCTTAGTTTGACAAAGGCTTTCCAGATTTTGGGGGACTTTGCACTATATATAATGGGATTCAGCACTAGGGGAAAGGTGAAATAGAGATTGACATCAGTATATGAACATGAGGAAGAGCTAGTATACTGCCACCTGGTCATGGTGGTGTACATCTGTCATCCCAACACCGGGAAGGCAGAGGCAAGATCAATAGTCCAAGTCCAGCCTCAGGTCTATAGCAAGTTTCAGACCAGTCTGGGTTACATGACACCCTTCCTTTTTTTTTCCTGAGTTTTACCTAGAAAAAATACTTGTATAGGACAGTGGAAAAATGTTACATCCCAAAACTCTCCATGTATAACAGCTTGGGATATTGCAGTGAAAATTTTTGTGAGACCTGCTTATTGTTGTTATTTATTTTCTGAAACACTGTTTCCATTTTTTATTTCCAACAAGTTTTCCATTTGGGAAGAAGGATTTAGTGGNGTTTAGAGCTAAAATTCAATACAGCCAAACTGTATAATCTTCCCCCAACTTTAGCGTTAATTTTCATTTTTATCTCTGACATTTTAATTTATAACTTTTGTGGATGCCCCTTTGTGTTTTGGAAGGAAGATGGTGCAGCACTTTATGTTTCCAGGAATGAAATAGCCNTTGACACAGTGTCTGCTGGGCCATGTGAAGGGGCTCACACTCTGCAGTGTTTGATTTACCATACCTCTAGGATCCTGTGATAGTTTGGGGGAGCTTCTGGAATCAAGGAGTTACAATGAGGTGACGATAAAGGATAAAGATAAAAGTGTAATTCCTCATGAGCTGTAGTGAACAGTACCATGAATTNTCTTTGTTGATTGGCATCTTTGTTTGATTGTTGAATTTTCAATTGTTTTATGGTTAATTTGCATTTGTGCAATAATTAAGTTGTTTGAGTTTTCTCTTTAAATACTTATTCTTCTAGTAATCTTTGCCAGACTGTGTTTTGTTAGGATTTTTGAGTGGATACCTCTGTTGAAAATTTTTACTTACAAATGGGTTTTCACTAGAATTTTCCAGTTAAAGGGAAGTCTTATTGGCTGTTTCTTGTCTCCTCATGTAATCTGCTCATCAATACAAATCAAAAGTAACTTATGTCTTCATTTTTAGAGAATTACCAAGAAGAGATCTTTTAAATTATCTGTTGTTATTATAAAGGTAGCTCTTTTTTGTCCAAGATAAACAANTGAATTTTAATATGACAGGATATTCATGTTACAGTTTCTAATTGGGTATGATGATATATGTTTTTTGAAAAATGAATCATCTTCTAAAAGATATATATTTTGGCTGCTTAGCTTTTATCACTTTTTCTCATTTCTTCACTGATGAGTAGTGCCATCTGCTGTTTGTGGAAAGTAGGTTATAATTTGAACCACTATGTAGGATAGCTATATGANATCTATGAAAATGCACAACAGATTAAATAGAAAAGGCAGAGTTGTGGCTTGCAAGATGGCTCAGTAGGTAAAGGTTCCTGCTTCCAAACCTGATGGTCTGAGAGGGAACCCAGGGACCAGATGGTAGAAGGTAAGAACTGGCTCTCACTGCCTGTTCTCTGACCTCCACACTTGTATTTCCATGGCCACATGAGCACCTACAAACATACACCCAAAATAAATAAGTAAATAATAATAATAATA
>LZPO01055202.1:101161-127346 GCA_001675575.1 Neotoma lepida
TGTTCTAACAACAGTAGTTGTTGATTTTGACTTCCATTTCTCTGGTGATTCACTGTTCTTTGGGAAAGAGTCTGTGTAGATTCTTTGCCATTTTTCCAGTTGAGTCATTCTGTTTGTGTGCTTGNTTGCTATTGAATTTTACACATTTCTAATGTATTTTGATTATTAGATACATGATTTGAAAATATTTTTCCCATTTCCTTACTTCCTTTCATCTTGTTAATTATTTATCCTGCTGTGTAGAAGCTTTCTAGTTGGATATAGTCCCGTTATTATTATTATTATTATTATTATTATTATTATTATTATTATTACTTTGTGTTATCCAAAAAAAGGGAGGGGGGACAGAACCAGTGTGAAGAACTTCATCACAATGTTTTCTGTCACAAGCTTTGTGATTCAAAAGTTTTACTATAACCTTTAATCCATTTCAAACTAGTTTTTATGGAATATTTTATTTTATGTATATGAGCATTTTGCCTGCATGTATGTATGTGAACCATGGATGTGTCTGATGCCTGGGGAGCTCAGAAGAGGGTGTTAGATTCCCTGGAACTGGACATACAGACAGTTGTTAGGTACCAGGTGCATCGTGGGAATTGAACCTTTTCCTCCACAAAAGCAGCAGTATTCTTGACCAGTGAGCTGTCTCTCCATCACCTCAAGTTAATTGTTATGATGGTATGCAAGTCTACATTTACTCTCTTATACATGTATGTCCAGTTTTCCTAGCACTTATTGGAAGGAACTGTCCTTNCCCATTATATACTCTTTGTGCTCTTATCAAAAACTAAAGATACAGTAGTTTCTGTGCTGCATTATGGAGCTACAGCTGAGTCTTCGTTTACAATAGTATTTTTAGTTAATTTATTTATTTTACATGTGGGGTTTTTTTGTTTGTTTTTGCTTTTGTTTTTTGCCCACATGTATTCCTGTGTACCACATGCATGTCTGTTGCCCAAAGAGGCCAGAAGAGGTGGTCACATATCCTGGGACTGGNGTTATTGACAGTTAAGAGTCACCATGTGGGTGCTGGAAATCAAACCTCGGTGCCCTGGAAGANCAGGCAGTGCTCTTAACTGCTGAGCCATCCCTACAACCCCAGTATTTTTTAAGTACAAACCAAGGCTGTATCATACACCGAAACTGATACATTTGAGGAGAATACTCTTAGAGAAGGGTGTCTGTGGAGATCATAGTCAGTAGTAGTAATTATAGTGTCTTGATCTAAGTTAGTTTGAAGTATTCAATATAACCAGGCTTTGAGAATAAGATGTTATGATCATTATTTCAATAAAATTATAATCTTGATTTGCTGAAGAAGCATCTCATTTGCTANCAGCAGAAAACCTCATGCTTAGCCACTCTAGCTAAAGCCTAAACTTACAGCTTAATTTCTAAGTTAATGCTTTGTTCTTTCCTGCTGTTCCTTACTTTTTCATTCAGTTTGTCTTTTCTTGGAAGCCTGATAATGCCATGCACTTTAGTCCTATAAAAGGGATTGTTGCTTAACAACTGCCAAAATAACTAATACATCTGTACCGTTGGTAGAGGCTTGGAAGACTTCTTTACTTGAAATTTATATATTTACTGTGTATTAATCATCAAAACCAAGAGGAAATTGTTTCACTTTTCATTTCTTCTAATTTCTGCTTTTTATTAGTAGCTAATTTATAGGTAGATGATTTGTATCAAACCAAAACAAACCAAAATGAAGCATTTAAAATGAACATCTCTTTCCTCCCTTCAGCCTTGCTTTCCTTCTTTCCTAGTAGTATAGCCTCAGTGCAATGTGCTGAGTAAGGAAACACTAATTCATTAGAAATAGGATTCTGTAGTTTTTCCTTCACGTGCTAAGCTGCTTTGTTGTTAGAAGACATATATTAAGGCATTAGGAGAGGGAATTAGTGACAACATTAAAGTAGTGGCTGTTCCTTGTAATGGCTGTTTGGGGTATTTGACTCAGCAGAAGTATCTTAGTATTTAGAGCTTAGGCGGAGGTGGGGCTATTACTGCATATTCTTTCCGGCTCCCAGGAGCCAGGGCATGTTTACCTGTCTGAGGGTCAGGTCCTCCTACTGTTTCCTACAAAGCATAAGCATTATCTAAATCTTAATTCTGTTTTCCTCATTCTGCTTCTGTTCAGTTGCCCAGAAGTAAAAACAAGACCTTATTAAGTTTGCTCACTGCTCCCTTTATGTTCTTTGATTTTTGTGAAGTTAATTATGGCTAGTATGGAAATATTAAATAGACCTATTAAATATTAAGTAGGGCTAGTTTAGAAATATTAAGTAGAGCACAATCTCTATCCACAGTGCTAAGAGGTCTCCTCAAAAGAAACATGTGTGTTTGCAAAGAGAACTTTTGATTTGAAATGAAGCTCCTTCACAAAATGGCTGCTTCACAATTGTATTTTATAATTCAGGTGATTGTATTCAGGTGATTCAGGTATTTATAGCTTATTTTCTTTCATAGGAAAAGCTCCTGGGATATCATTTTGCATAGTAGTTAATTACCCTCAACACATATCAGAGGTGGGTTTTTCTTTTTAATGAAATGTCTTCAGTAAGACATTATCCTAACACACACAAAAAGTGTGTGCTTTTTAAAGCAATATTAATTTATTGGTAGCTCCAGTAATTTTAATTAATAGAATAGTTTATCTACAATTAGCTAATATAGGACTCATTTATAAACTGCAGTCTTTAAGACCATAAAACTGTGTGCACATCTCATTTATATTGTCAACCCTGTATAAAAGAATAATGTAGGATAGTTGGAGTTAAGTTTAAAGACATGTTTCTAAAATGTTTCTAAAATCTGATAGAAATGCAATATATGAGTTAGGAGTGTAGCTCAGTGATAGAATTTTTGCCTAGTGTGAATGAAGTCTTTGGTGTGATACCCAGCCTGCAAAAAATAAAGAAAAGAAAAGAAAAATGCATATGTGCCTAAGAGTTTACAACAAAAATAATATTTTAGGGGATATTTATGTTTAAAAGAGATGGACAAAGATTTATTTATTAAAAGGTAAATAGATGTGTTAACCTACTAATGCTCAAACAGTTTAAATTTCCTTTTTCTTGTCTCTATATACATCTGTATATGTTTCAGCATTGGGCATCATGGATTATAATACCAGTACTTGGGAGGGGGAGGTAGGAGAACCAAAAATTCAAAGCCAGCCTTAGATACTTTGGGTACNTGCGTGCATGTAGTGCACATGAACTCAGGCAGGTACACACACACATACATATAAATAAAAGCTAAAAATATGTATTTTTTTTCTTAGACCATTAGGCAATTGACTGACTTTTTTATTGTTTGTTTTGGTTTTTGGTTTTGTGTTTTTTTGAGACAGAGTTTCTCTGTGTAGTCCTGGCTGTCCTGGAATTAGCTCTGGGGCTGGAGAGATAGCTCAGAGGTTAAGAGCACTGGCTGCTCTTCCAGAGGTCCTGAGTTCAATTCCCAGCACCCACATGGTAGCTCACAACTATCTATAATGAGATCTAGTGCCTTCTTCTGGTGTGTAGGCATACATGCAGGCAGAACACTGTGTACATAATAAATAAATTTTTTTTTTAAAAAAAAAAAAAGAGGAATTAGCTCTGTAGACTAGGCTGGCCTCGAACTCAGAGATCCACCTGCTATTTGTTTGCTTTGTTTTTGTTTTGTTCTGTTTCAGCACTACCAACAAACCATTCAGAGAATCCACCGCAATCATAATGCTTTCTACTACAACAGACTGATGATGTATTTTCATCAGTAACTTGAGAGGAAATGGATAGCTTGTCTGCAGCCTTCTTTTTCTTTGTACTTGGCAATGCTGTATAAATAATAGTATTGGACACATGTGTTTTCAGTTCACATATTAAGTATATAATGATATAGTAAGAGCAAAATAATAAGAGAAGAGAAATGTATAAATGTAGTTTTGGAAATGCGAACATTTGTTTCAAGAAGTGGACTATTGAAAAATGAATTGAGGGGCAGAAGAGATAGCTCAGCAGTTAAGTGCTCTTGTTGCTCTTGCAGAGGACCCAGGTTCAGTTCCCAGGACCCACATGGTGGTTCATGACCATCCATAACTCCAGTTGCAGGGGATCCAGTACCGTCTTCTGACCTCTGCAGGCACCACGCANGCATGTAGTGCACATGCATATATGCAGGCAAAATGCTTACATATAAAGTAAAAGGAACAAATATTATTTTTTTTTCTGAGACAGGATTTCTTTATGTAACAGCCCTGGCTGTCCTGGAACTCACTTTGTGGACTAGGATGGCAGAGATCTGCCTGCCCATGTGCCACCACACCCAGTTTAAAAAATTATTTTTAAGTGAATTGAAACAAACAGTAGGGACTGAAGAGATGGCTTGGTGGTTAAGAGCACTAGCTGCTCTTCCAGTGGATCTGGGTTCAATTCCCAGTACCCACATAGCAGCTCATAGCCATCTGTAATTCTGGTTTCAGGGGATCTGTCACCCTCTTCTGGCCTCTGTGGGTACTAGGCGTGCATGTGATGCACAGACATACATGCAGGCAACACACACACGAAAAAATCACATTCAAAAACTGTTTGATTTTTAAAGAGAGATTTAATAATAATAATAACGATAAAAAAGACAAAAAACAAAACATACAAACAAAAAAACCTGGCATGATGGTGCGTGCCTTTAATACCTGCACTCTGTAGGCAGTGTCAGGAAGCCTGCCAGCTGATCTATATAGCAAATTCTAGGCCAAGGCTACATAGTGAAACCCTGTCTCAAGAACAAAACAAAACAAAACAAAAAAAGAACAAACNAAAAAGAAGTACAAATTGAATGTACCTATCTTCTTCNATCTTGTGATAAACCTGATACAGACAGGGAAAAACCCGAGCTTTTCTGTCATACTTCAGTTTTCATCCTGGCTCTGACTCACTAATGATATGATCTCAAAGTACTTGAACTCTTAAGGCAGGTAGCCTCTTAAAGTGAGGATAATGAAACCAACCTCATGTGTTGTGTGACAGTGAGCAGAGTTTATGTCACTGGAGTTCACCAGGCCCACAGTTAAGTATGTNTTTCTTCTCCTTTCCTCTAGGCACCCCTAACCCAAACTTGTTGTCTTTGAAAAGGACAATCAGATAGTTTGAAAAGGAAATCAATAGTTCTGTTGTTCTGTAACAGGCTTCAGGATAAGTTGAGACTCTAAACTATCTCACAGGTTGTTTCTTCTGTCTCTGAGATACAAATGAACAGTGGAAAGCCTTATTACAATACAATTATAAAGAAGGATGATTTATTTCCACATGATAGCCCATAGTAATGGTGTTTTGTTGATCAGGTTATAACAGATGAATATCATTATGCATCAGATGCTCTCTTTGTTCCCTGTTCTTGTCACAATTGCTCAATTTAATAAAAAGTAATTGATTAAATTCTGTTAGTCTTGTAGTCAGGAAACTAGAGAAGATAAGGAACAATGGGAGACTGATTCTCACTGCACTGTTACCTTCCATCACCTCTTATGTGTGTCAATCATTGCTAACAGGGTTCATGTCAGTTGTCAGAATGCTCTCTAATACTGCAGTTGCTACAAAGAGTACCTTTCTCAAGGAGAACTGGTATAGGATTGCTATACAACACCTTTTATTTTTATTCTTTGTGTCTTTCACATCATGCCTTCAAATTCCACCCATGCCCCCCCCCCAAAAAAAAAAAAAAAAATTTAAGAGAAAAAAGGGGGAAAAAGGAAGAAGGGGCAAATCTNATCATCGAAGCTGCAGTGTGACACAGTGAGTCACACAGTAAACCCCTTTATCCATACATTTTTACATGCAGATGTTCATGGCAAAGAATCATTGGGGCCTGGGTAGTTGTAGGGTTGGTCAGCCCTCCAGCTCTTTCCTGTCTTTGCCACCAGGGTAGGCTCTCCAGCATTTCCCTGGATAGTTCACCTCTTGCAGCAACGAGCAAGGGTTAGGGCCAGTACTCCTGACTTTCACATCCTCATGGTTGGTTCACCTACACCTACACCTTCAGGGCCACCTCTACTGTATTGCCCAGTTGAGGTGTAGGGGCCACTCTCCCAAGTGCTGCAGCTGATGAGGGACAGGGACAGCTCTCCTGCTCTTACGACCTCAGGGCCAGCTCTTCCAACTGCCTCAGGTGCTGATGGGGGGAGGCATCTCTCTCCCACCCATGCCACCATAAGACATATGCATAATGGGAACANCTCTCCCATGCTCACAACTTCGGGGCTGGCTCACCTATACTTCTACCAATAGGGTTGACTTTATTGTATTGCCCAGGCAAAAAGTGTATACAACATCTTTTGTCTTCTTGGATGTTTTTCTTTGCTTAATTTTTAAAATTAATATATAAAAATTATATTAATTGTATTATTGGGTAAAATGTGGTGTTTTGATACACATATATATTGAATGTTGTTTTTGTCTTGTTTTGAAATTCTGTTCTCACTATGGCTGGTCTGGCTTTGATTCCAGATCCAACTGACTTAGAACTCACCATGTAGACCAGGATGGTCTTGAACTCATGGAGATAGGTCTANCTGCTTCTGCTCCCTAAGTGATAGGATTAAAGGTGTGCACCACTAAAGCCAGATACATTGTGTAATTTCTAAATTGGGTTAAATATGTGATCTCATTAAATATTTATCATTTCTTTTTTAAATTTTTATTTTATTTTATTTTTTATGTATACGAGTGTTTTGACTGCATGTATCTGTATGCCACCTGTACAGAGATCAAAAGAAGGCATTGGATCCCCAGTAACTAGAGTTACAGATAGCTGTGAACCTCCATATGGATACTGGGGAGTGAACCCAGGTTCTCTGGAAGAGTAACCAGTGGTAACTGCTAAGCCATCTCCCCAGTCCCCACTTATCACTTTTTTATGGTGATAATATTTGAAATCTTTTCTCTAGCTTTTTTGAAGTACACGGCAGGTAATTATCTATTGTCATCTGTTGTATAGTAGCACCCAATACCTCTGACTTTTACCTTACCTAGTGCCCACTGAGCAACCTTTCCCAAACCCTCTCGACTCACTGTCCCTAGTCTGATAACCACCATTCTCCTCTCAGCTTTCATGAGATCAGATTTTGTAGACTCAACATACAAGTAAAATCACATGGTACTTTGTCTTTCGGTGCCTGGCTTATTTGTTTAGCCTAGTGATACCTAGTTCCTACTTTGTGATCACAAATAACAGATTTATTTCTNTTTATGGCTGATTAGTATTCCCTTGTGCCTATGTTCTCCATTTTCTTTATTCACTCATCAGTTGATGGACACTTAGGTTGATTCCATTCTTGGCTGTTGTGAATAGTGCTGCGGTAAGCATCCTGGTTTGCTCTTTTCTCTCAAAATTGCTTTTGCTATTCAGAAGTGTGTGTGTGTGTGTGTGTGTGTGTGTGTGTGTGTGTTTGCATGCACATCTACAATTGTTTTTGTCTAGTTCTTTATAGAATGCCATTGTATCATCATAAGAATTATGAACATTGAGTCTGGAAATCTCTTTGAGTAGTATGAACGTTTAACTATTCTAACCTAAGAAAGCTAGGTGTCTTCAATTTTTTGTCAATGTTTTAGAAATTTCATTATAGAGCTCTTTCACTTCTTTGGTTAACTTTATTCCTAGGTATTTTATTTTATTTTGTTTTATTTTATTGTATAATAGTACCTAGTTAGAATTTCTATTCCTGTGATAAAAACACATGACCAAAAGCAACTTGGGGAGGAAAAGGTTTATTTCAGCTTACACTGCAAGGCCACACTCCATTACAAAGGGAAGTCAGGGAGCAGACTCAAGGCAGAAACCCAGAAGCAGGAACTGAAGCGGAGGCCATGGAGGAATGCTGTTTACTGTACTTGGTCCCGCGTCATACTTGGCCTTCTTTCTCATACAACCCAGGACTACTTGCTTGGGGTATCACCTTCCACAATGGACTGGGCCCTCCTACATTAATCATTAATCAAGAAAATGACCAANAGGCTTTGCCTTCAGGCCAATCTTGTGGAGGGCATTCTCTCATTTGAGGTTCCCTCTTCTCAGATGACTCTAACTTGTGTCCAGTTGACAAAAAAACTAGCCAGCACACATAATTATCATAAATGAGATAGCTTTCTTGATTTCTATTGAGCATAACTCACTATTGGTATCTACAGCAATACTATTAACTTGTATATGTTGTTTGTCTTGGGGTTTGTTTTTGTTTTTGTTTAGGAAGGGAGCCATCCAGGCTGCAAGAGAGCCAGAGACCAGTGAGCACCCAATGAAGCCCGTGTGTCCTAGCCCAATCCCTTCCAGTCTTGTTAGAAAAAAACTGATGCAGTACACATCACTGAAAGTGCTTTGTTTTGGCTACTAGTAAAGCATACTAAATCATTGAGTGCTTTAGAAACTAAGGTAAAGTCATTTGTAAGTAGAATTCAGTTGCACTCCTCTGCTCAGAGGGCTTTGGTGGGTCTGAAATAACCTTCATTTGGAATAATAGCAAATATCAGTGAATGCCTAGGGTCACTTAGCACATTCGTTGTGGTTAGGTCAAGTTTAATTTGCATGTATTTGCTGTCGATTTTAGTGTTTTAATTGAGGCAGAAAGCTGAATTGTTGGTTAGGGACATTCTTTTCTCCTCTGGACTCACCCTTTCATTGTGGTAAGATGCAAATGAGGCAGTAGGATAGCCAGTGAGCCTGTCAGGCAGGTATTTATGTCCCCCTGGTTTTCTTTTCTCATTAATGCCATGAGTTGGTTTTTTATGTTTGCTGAGGTTTTAGATTTGCTTAGCAGTTGCTAGCAAAGATAGGAAAGATAATGAGCTGAATGGCTGGAATTCAACACAAGAATAATGGTTTTCTTTATTTTTGCATAATGTTAAAGCGAACTAAGGTTTCTCTTCCCTTTGTCCTTGTAGTTTTCCACTCAGGATCAGTGGACTATTTGAAATTATTAGTACTCTAGGAAGCTCTCGTTTCTTTCTAGCGTTTCTCATTCACATTGTTTGTATCTTTTGTTCTGGACTTGCAGCACTTGGGATGTGCAATGTGCACTCCTAAGTATAGATAGAAATAATGGGTTTTGGTGATTAACAAAAGAACTCATCACTTTACCTCTCTTTCTATNTCAGCCTTGCGGCGTTTTGTGGTTTGGGAGATCCTTGTAACATTAAGTCCTGAATACCTAATCCATGTTTATACCCTATTGAAACCANGTGTGGGGGTGCGCTTGAAGGTGGGGTGAGGGTCACTTGGCAGGAACAGCAGTTTCTTCAGGCTTTGCCTATGCACATGAGCACTCAAACCTCTGCCCTCTGGGCTGTATTTCTGCCTGGGTAATTTTGTTCTCCTTTCCATTTGACCTGGTTTTATGGCCGTCATGATGAGCATGTTCACCAAGTAGAACCTGAGACAGGGAAGTCTTTGCAGCCACTCTCCTGAGGTGAGAGAACTTTCTTCTGAGGTGGGATCATTCTTAATGCATTTGCTTTTTGGTGGGGAACAAAGTGCTGTTTTCACAATAGAACTCTTGCTGTGCTGTGTTTGGAGAGAACACAGACTGGAAAAAGGTCATCAGATTCAGGCTTCTCTTAATTTTCCTTTTGGCTGTTCCGGATTTTAAATGTGATATTTCAGAATAGATGTTCTTGGAAGGCCAAGATATGTTATTCAACNCAAACTTATTTAGTGAGAAACAAGTGTAGTTTTGTTTAAAAAGTATAGTTTTAGAAAGATGACTTGNGGATAACAGCCTCCAGAACNAAGTATCCCCCTCAGTGCACCATCTTCAAGCAGCATTTAAAATCATGGCAGGAAACCATTCCAGATTCAAATCTGTGTATATGCATGTGCGTGTAGAAACATCTGTACACACATGTGGCTGAGTAATATGAAAGCAGAAAGGACTGTGAGAAGGAGGGAGATTTTAAGGGAGAGGGAAGGAAGGAGAAAAAAGAGGATAATGGAATAGTGTGATGTGAAAGTAAACAGTAGGAAGAAAAGAGACCAGCAAAAGCTGGGCAGGAGTCACCGGTGTGGTTGGCAGTGGGGAAGGGGCATGATGAAAAAAAAGCACGATGGCATATGTATTGAAAGGCATAATGAAAACCATTTTTTTGTGTGTTAATTTTTTTTTAAAAGTTTGGTGATTAAATTTTAAACTTTTAATGTATCAAAACATCTGGAAAAACTTTCAAATTATATTTTACTCAAATTATATATATATTACTCTGGCTCTAAGCAGAATGGCTCTGAACNTGTCAAAATTGCTTTTTCATTGAATCTCCTTTTCATGGTAAGAAGACTTGATATTACAAAATCTCAAGTTANCCACAAAGTAGACTGCATTAATTGAAACACATAGCAACTCTGGGGACTTTGTTAAAACCTAGATTTCATGTTACCCTTCACTTTTTACTGTGATAGAGATTAAAAAGGCATTCTCTCTTTGAAATTCCCCACTTAGCCCATTTAGTGGAAGGAAACATGACACATTGCTTTTGCTTTTTCTTACTGGGGAACCCACTGATCTAGTCTGTCCCTCTCAATTTACATGACCAAGAGGAAACTGAAACCTAGCTAAGTTTAAATGACTTGCCCTGGGATAGACAGCTAGCTTGTTCCTGTTTGAACTGGGGACTTATGTTTGCCTGGAGTGCCTTGGTTTCTGCTGCCTGTAGATACACAGCGTCACTAAGTGCTAAGCGATGGTGTCCTCAGCGCTTGCCATAATCTCTGGTCACAGGTAATTCTCTACTCCACTGCCTTTTTCTCCCAGTCAGTGACATGCTGTGAGGTTCAGAACTGTAGAAACTCAGAGAGATGATCCAGTGGATTTCTGTCCCCCAATGGGCAGGTGGATGAGTGACAAGAAGGATGTCTTGTGAAAGTAAAAGGCTAGATAGAAACATGACAGTGAACAAAAGCTGCTGAGGTTTGGGAGGGTGTTAGTTAGCAGAACTCTTTAGAGGCAGTAGAAAATGTATGGGAAAAGAGAAAAAAAAAATCAGTATAGGAACAAATTTTTTTCTAATATCATCAGTTCTTGAAGAGCATGCTTTTTATTTATGTAAAGAAAAAAACTTAGTTTCTGCCCAGGACCCAGAATGTATATTTTAAGGAATATTTAAGAACAGCAAAATAAAATAAAATAAAGAAGGAGGAGGGGGAGGAGGAGGTTAGAAATCCTAGTTAGTTATTGCCCAAGAAAATCTAAGCACTAAGGTGGAGATTTAGAAATGAAATGTCAATAATACTCTAGCCTTTGTGGCTATTAGAAGATTCTTCAAGGAAGTAAGTTAAAATTGTTTGTCTGAGAAAACCACCTTCCATTTATGTAAAGTTAAAACTATTTTACAACCTTTGGCTGTTTTTCTAAATCTATTTTTGCACGCATATTGACACCCTAGATCTTATTGATTTGGTATGTGGCACCTTTAAGGTGCTGTGCTCTGTTGTTTTCCTTGTGTGCTTTTTTTTCTTGGGATTTACCCAAGAAGATTACCTATTGTTTCTCTAAATGTGCTCTCACGGGGCACAGAGGGACTGCTCAAATGAGGTTATAATTCCTGTTTGCCCCTGGGCGGTTGCCAGCAGGAAGAAAGGCATGATGGGAAGTAGTTTGGTTACCTTTCACAACAGGTGTCTTTGTCAGCGCACCTATTCAGATATCAGAGTAAGGAAGCACTGAGTCACTGCAGAAAGGAAAGTACGAGAGCAATTGCTCGGGCTTTCCCATCTAGAGAGCGAGCTGCAAGGTGAATCTCAAGTCTTCTGGTGCTATTGAACATATGAAGAGGTTCACAGTGTCTTGACAAATACTACTGAAAAGATAAAAAGGAATTTACAAGGTATGAACTGCCCAGATAATTTATGATGCCTTGAGTCCTGATTATCATTTAATTTTTACTTGGCTAGTCATCTTTAAGATAAATATACTAGGAAATTCTTAATGAAAATAATGCTCTAAATACAAAGCTGCATTGTTTTACAGTAAAGTAAAATTGCTTTACTGGCTCCCATAAGGGTCAAACACAGCTTGAAGCTGTTTTAATCATGAGAATTTATTTAAGATATTGCATTTTCTGTTTAAGTAAGCCTATTAGACTTGNTCGTTTCCTAGCCAGGGAAGTTTGCCCCTTCGTGAGCAAGAGCTTTTAATACAGAATGCTTACAGAAGTTGCAGAACTTCCCTAGTCATATTTAAATGGCACAAGATACCAGTAATCATGCTAATCTATGGAAGATGAAAAATTTAGGGAAAATAGATACTACATTTCGTTCTGAGTTTTGTTTACCCAGTTTCTCACAAGCCAGTGAATTTAGATAACATAATCCTGGTATTGGTGATAAAGCCTAGAGACGCCAACACATAGCAGCATTTCTTTATTTTAAGTATACATCTCCAAATTGATGTCTATTAAAAGTACTTCTCAGTACTGTAGTGCCATTAACACTTGGCAGATGCAAGAATCAGGTAACGGGCTTTTGGAGGAACTGTACCTGTAGTCTTTGTCCAATACATGGAATAAGCATGTGTTATACATCTTGGGGCTTTAGGGAACTTTTCTTTTTGATACATAAAGCCTATTTACTGTCTCCAGCTGTCCTCCGAAAACCACTTGTGGTAACTAAGAAACAGATAGTTTTTGACTATCAGCTGGTTTGAGTAATTAAAAGAAACCTCTAACTTTAAATATAGAAGGAGGAAGAATATTTGTTAAAGGGGAGAAAAACAGTTTATAAATGAGAGACCCTCATGATTCTTCCAGAATTACATCAGATATTTGTATTTTTTTAGTGGGAGAAAGGAAAATTATTATTAACTGGTATTGTTGTCCCAAATAAATTGTTTCATTTTTATATTTTATATTTTGGTTCTTTTTTTTTTAACAGAAATACTCAGGGGAAAAGGATTCTTTATTCCCCCTTCAGANATCAGGAGATAAATTTTAACTGCACCAAGAGTTTTATAAATTCTGAGAAATAATAATAGATTGTCATCTTTGTATTTTCTAAGAATAAGAAAAAATAAGCACTGATTGCTTTAAGAAAAATCTACTTTTTTCCATGAAGAATCTTCACATNAATAACAATGAAGTAAGAAGATGAAGTATTTGAAAATATTTTAATTACCAAGGACCTAACATAAATCAACTTTTGTTTTGGGGAGTTTCATATAGGATATTTCTAGTTAGGAAACTTCTCTTTATTTCTGTTTTTTGAAGTTTAAAGATTTCCCAAACCCAAATTTCTCCATGTGCTGTATTGAGAATGCAGGACGTGTTTGTGGTGTATACTTCCTGCATAGATAAGAGACCATCTCAAGTTTTCCACTAGGGGTGAATTGCTAGGCAAGCCTGTGATAGCAGCTGCCTTTTCTTTTTTTCCTTCTCTCTTTTTCTCTCTGGATTTTGACACTCAGCCCCTGGATCTCAGGTGGGTGTGTGCACTGGCACTGAGCTGCTGTAGGAGTTTTTCCCTGGATAGTCTGGTCTGGAGCTGGGGAAGGAGCAGCAGCTGGCAAGATGATGGAAGAAATCTCCATTATGGTAGCCTATGACGCCCATGTTTTCAGCCAGCTGCATGATGAAGACTTCCTCACTAGCCTGGTGGCCATCAGCAAGCCCAGGTCCATGGTAGGTGGCTCCTTGCACATTACATTGGTGCTTCTCTTTCTGTAACATGATGTTCACATTCCATAGTGAGAGAGGGATAGGTTCCTGTGAAGTAAAGAGAAGCACTGCTGTTGACTTTGTGTTACAGGCCACAGTAAGGTCTACAGGCTTTCGGTGATTTTGTTGAATAAATAAACATTGTTATATGTCAATAGTATGCTTTAAATATTACCGTAGTGAGGTTAAGAAGAATGTCAAATACCGCTTTGCCTTGTGTCTTGTTTGACTGTTTGGTGAAATTAGCTACAGTTTCATGCATTCCATTCAGTCACTTTAAAGTAGAACATTTCTTTCAATAAGCCATAACATTTTTGTAAATTGAACTATCTAGAAATCAAATAGTTTTCAGGTCTTAAATTATCTCCAAGAAGNAGTAGAACAAATTGATTTCTTGGAGAAGGTTATTGTGATTTAATATTTGTAAGAAGTTTTTATTTTTTATTTTTGTTTATTGTTTTAGTGTGTGCATTCTGGCATGATAGAAAAATATGTTCTTATAATGTTTGCTGTTCTGTCTTTTCACTGGGCAGTGAGACTCACATAGTGATTTGTGTCTCTTAAGCAAATTTTCCTAATTGTGCCTGTGCCTGTCCTTCTTTGCTATGGTTAGCAATGCATTGCAGCAACAGAATGAAAAGTTTAAGGGTAAACTTTAAGTTTAACAGTTAGATCTTACCAGTATGAAAACCCACTTCTCTATTTTAAGGCACAGGAATACTAAAAGTACAAGCTGGCAGGTTTGTTTGTTTGTTTGTTTGTTTGTTTGTTTTTCCAAGTAGTAAATTACCATGAAAAAGATAAAGGGTCAAATTCTGGATTGATTCAAAGAGACTTAAAGGTCTTATCAACCAGATGTAATGTTTCAAAATTGTTTAGCTGCTGATCTGAGTAAAGTATTTTTTAAAAAAAGTAAGATAATGGAGGATGAGGGAGGAATTGACCACTGATTAGTTATTTAATGATATTAATGGATTTATTTAGTTTTTGTAAGGCAATATGATTATTTTAAAATAGTAATTTAGACATACATTGAAGAATTATGAAAAAATTCTAGAGGACCCAGTAGAGGGATTGGTGCTGTANAAGAAGCTGGTGGTGTTGATAATAGCATCCAGGTGAGATGGTATCTACAGGGCTTCAGTAGACTCTCCTTTTGCATCATGTTTTCTAGCTGCATCTGAAAAAGTAGGTGGATGAAAGCAAACACAAAACCGTAATACACTTATGGGGGATGTTTATTAAGAGAATGATCTGGCCAATTACTTGGTATATTAAAATATATACACAATTTCTATTTTTTAATTTTATTTTTAGATTATTTTATGTGTGTAAGTGTTCTGTCTGTATGTATGTATGTATACCCTGTGTCTGCCTGGTACTTAAGGAAGCCAGAAGAGGACACTGGGCCCCCTGGAACTGGAGTTATAGATGGCTGTGAGCAAACATGTGGGTGCTGGGAATCAAGCTTGAGTCCTCTGAAAAAACAACAANTGCTCTTGACCGTTGAGCCATCTCTCCAGCCCCACAATTTCTATTTTTATAATTATATACATTTTGTGAAGTTTATTGCCTACTGAAATATATATGCTGAATCAAGATAAGAAAGCCCTAGATACTTAAATTATAATTATAATGGATATAGTTCTATTATATCCATTAATTTCATAATAGTCCATCATGACTCATCAAAAGAGTTCAAAAGTTTTTCATTTCTTTGTGATGGTTTTGCCAAGATCCTCTTAGAGGCTGAGCTGACTCTTCAAAAACTTAAAGAAGTTTTCCAGACCAAAGGGGAGAAATAATAAAAACAGATGAGGGCAGTGGGTNTAGCTCAGCCACAGAGTACCTGCTGGTCATGTTAACCATCTTGGCTTTGATCCTTAGCACCACAAAGGCAAGGGAGCAAACAGTCCAGCAGAGTGTAAGTGGAGAGGACAGAGGAGCTGAAGAGATAAACTGCTCCTGAGTCATAGGGATCATCTCACTGCTCAACAAAAATGGACATTGTATTCCTGTGTTTGGAGGGAGGGGAGGACATGCAGGGAAGTAAAAATGGGAATGTGAATGTGAGTGACTGCATGACTGACTCGTAATGCACTTTTCCAGAATCACTTCCATGTGTAGGTACTTATGTATATTTGATGTAGAATTTGGTCATTGATACAGAAAACTTGATATAAAAGGCATAGAATATTGCTTTGTATACAAATTTTAAATGAAAATTACATTTTAGCCAGACATGTTAGCACATGACTTTAATCCCAGTACTCAGGAGACAGAGACAGCCTTCAGTGTAAGTTAAGGCTAGCCTCGTATACACAGGAGGTTCTAGGACAGCAAGGCTACACAGTGAGACCCTGTCTCAAAAATAAAAAAATAAAAANTACATTTAATTTGTTTTGTGTGTGGGGTGGGATGCATGTAAAGATCGGAGGACCACTTTTTGTAAAGATCAGAGGACCACTTTTGGGAGCCACTTCTCTCCCTCTTCCCTTTAGGCCCTGGGGATCTAATTCAGGTCATCAGATTTGGAGGCAAGTGACTTTATACACTGAGCCATTTGCCAGCCCTATACTAAACTTTTACATAGTTTAGATATTGAGGTGCTTGTTATATAACTTCTTGAAGACATTTAGATTTCTTTATCAGATGTGGAATTTAAAATCTTTTGGAGGAAATGGCTGATTTTCATTTGTCTGGAAAACCTAGAATAAAATTGGACACACTGTTCACCATTTGATCTGGTTTATATTCCATATTGGTTTTTCNTTTGTTTGTTTGAGATGAACCCTCAANNTCGTATGAAAGAAGTCATTAGGCTTTCTATAGTATAAAGCAAAATGCCTCNAATTTGAGTCACTACTGCGCTGGGAGGAGGTGAGACTCTTCCAGCTGGGCTGATCTTTGAAAGAGATTTAGATACTTAATACAGGATCAGGGCTTTCTCTATAACTGGGTTTTGTTTCATAAGAGGAAATATGTTGATTCCTTGAATGGTAAAAACGTATGATTCTAAGGTATGGACACTGAACCTTTTATTTAGAAGTGTGCACACACACATGTGGAGGTCAATAGGTAACCTACGGTACTCAGCTCTCTTTTTTCATTATGTGGGTCCTGAGAATCAAACACAAACTGTCAGGAGTTGGTGGCAGGCACCTTTGTAGTCAAAAGTTTGTCCGGTCCCGCCGGGCTCCCACAGCTGCTTGGACCCAAGTAAACACACAGAGACTTATATTATTTTCAAACCATGGCCATGGCAGGCTTCTTGCTAGCTAGCTCCACATCCCAAATCAACCCATCTTTATAAATCTATGTTGCCACGTTTTCCTTTCCCATTTTGGCTTTGAATTAGCGGTGGCTTTCACAACACCTGCTTTCTGANGGCACACCTTCACCCACTGAGACATCTTACTAGCCCTGAATGTTTTTTTTTCTTTTAATAAAAAATATAAATAAGTTAACGTGTGGAATGAAAATTTGGAAGTTAACTGGAAGTTAGAGACAAAAACCATACCACTGCTCCCTCTTGTGTGTATACAAGTCTTTTAACTTAGCTGGGATGCTCACAGAAACACTTGAGGGACTCTGAAGGCTGCCCAGATCCTCTCCCTTTGAATAGAGTGGCCAGCTTCTTCCACCTCTGTCTTTGTTAGTTCTTTTGCAGGCTTTTCTTTTTCGATGCAGTCTTGCTGTATTGCCAGGTTGCCCTTGAACTCTTGGGCTCAAGTAAGTTAGTTAGCCTCTCAGTAGCTGGAACTGCCCAAGTATACCACTACTGTGTCCAGCCTCAGCTATTTATAACTGCCTAGTGCAGATGAAGGGGAAGGCTACACCTGGTACCCTTACTGTATTCCAGGGAAGGCTTTGAATATGCATTTAAATTCAAAATGCATGATCTCATGTTTAAACAATGAATAAGCCTAATAACTAATGCATACTCCAGCAGGCACAAATATTTCAGGTTAAGTGTCAATTTATATTCTGCTCAATTATTTCAACTTCCTAATTTATTGAGTAGCCATGAAAGGAATATTGCTTTCAGATATATGTTAATAAGAGCTAATATGTAGAGTGGTTTAATGTTTGTTTTAATACAGTGTTCTAGGCACAAGTAGACTGTCCACCCTTCAAAGTTCCCTCCCCCAAGTCTTATAAGAGAAGGGACCAAAGTCAGTATTTATGAGACTACTATTAGATGCTATAGGTGGAACCAACTAGAGCAGTGGTTCTCAACATATCAGATATTTACATTACAATTCATAATAGTAGCAAAATTATAGTTATGAAATAACAACAAAATAATTTTATGGTTGGAGGTCAGCACAACATGAGGACCTGTATTAAAGGGTCGCAGTGTTAGATTGAGAACCACTGACCTAGAGAATAATTGCCACTATTGAACCTCGAGGAAGAAGCCACCAAAGGAAGCTTGGAACAGTAAGTAGGTTTGGCTGTGGAGGCAGACCAGGTGTTTTTCAAGCAAGGAAGGGCTTTTACCTTTGTGAACAAGAGGCAGCTTGTGCAAAGTCTGAAAGGCTGTATGGCACTTTATTTTGAGGGAGGAAGATGGAGATGAAGAAAGGGTCTTACACTATAGCTCAAGATGACCTGGTACTCTCTGTGTTATCTAGGCTGACCTTGAACTTGCAGCAATCCTCCCACCTCAACCTCCTGAGTGTGGGATTACAGGTATGAGCCACCATACCTGGCTTTGTTAAGGTACTTTGAAGTTGCATGATCTTTTGGGCTGAGGAGTTAGCTTAGCCAGGAAAGGATCTGCTGTATAAGCAAGAGGACCTGAGTTCATTCCTCAGCAATTATATAAAAAGGTAGGCATGATGGGATACACTTACAGTCCCAGCATTGGGGGGCAGATAAGAGGATCTTGTTCAATTAACAAGAGCCTAACTTGCAAGCTCCAGGTCCTAGTGAGAGACCTTGTCTCAAAAAACAGGTGTAACAACACCTGGGGTTGACATTGACCTCTGGACTCCCTCCATGCGAACCCTCATTCAGGAGCACATACACATAGTTAAAAGTTTTTTTTTAAGTTACTTGGGAGCTAGGTGCTGGTGGCACACACCTTTAATCCCAGCACTAGGGAGGCAAAGGCAGGCCAATCTCTGAATTTGAGGCCAGCCTGATCTACAGAGTGAGTTCCAGGTTAGCCAGGGCTACACAGAGAAAACCTGTCTCCAAAAAAGAAAGAAAGAAAGTACAGTCACTGGCTGTCAGTTCAAGATTTAGATCAGCTACTTATCAGGAGTTACTGAATTTCTCTAAGCCTCAGTTTCCTATGGGAGAAATGAGGAACATCCTCATTGGATTTCTGTGAAGATCAAAGAACGCTTGTAAAGAACTCAGCACAGTGAGAGCTCTTACCAGTTACCCCCTTCTGGGCAACAGTGTCTATTCTGAGTTTCTGAAGGAGGTCTAAAGTCAGAGTGAGCTGAGCAGATGAGGTGTGGGGAAGTAGAAGGAGAGGGCGCATATAACAGGGGAAAGGGACTGTTGCTTTGCCTTGCTTGATTAGGGTATCGGTTCTACAGGAAAATTGAAACTTTCTACCCTGAAGATTGCATAGAAGGTCTGATAATTGAACTCAGAATGGTTGGAAGGCAATGTGGAACCAATATGAGGAGTGTGTGAGCCCTTGTCTGCTGAGCAGATAGGCTCAGTTCTATAAGCAATAAGGTAGCAAAAATGGGCAGGCAAGGACCACATGGCCCGAGGCGGGGGAAATGCAAAGGGCAATAGAAAAATGCAGGTGAAAATTGTTGACAAGTGTCTGGACAATTGACAGTGGCAGCATAAGTCAGGAATTAGTCTACACTTGTTTAGTAGTTCCTGCAGTGGATAGATACAGTCATACTACTTAGGAAGATATAATTGCTCCATATGAAAAGAGTAACTGATTGGAATAGGTTGAAATTACTACAAGATTGTCATGGTGTTAAAATAGGAAAGTTAGATATTGCCCTATTTTGCTTTCTATCGTTGNGATAAACACCATGGCCAAAAGCAGCTTGTGGAGAAAAGGACTTACTTCAGCTTACAGTGACACTCCACCATGGAGGGGAGTCAGGCNGGAGCTCAAGGCAGAAACCTGCAGGCAAGAACTGAAGCAGAGGTCATGGAAGAATTTTACTTACTGGCTTGTTTTCAATTCTTTGCTCAGACTGTTTTTTATACCACCTGGGACCACCTGCCCAGAACTGGCTTTCCCCACAGTGGCCTGGGCCCTCCCTCATCAGTTATTAATCAAGGATAAGCTACACACACTTGCCTACCAACCAATCTGATGGAGGCATTTTCTCAATTGAGGTTCCCTCTTCCTGGATGACCTAGCTTGTGTCAAGGTAAAAAAACAAAAAACCCAAAAAACTAACCAACACAGATATCAAGAATATAAAAAGGAAAAGATGACCCATTTTGGCTTTACTACATCCCACATCTAGAAATTTAATGTCATTCTGTCTCTGAAGGAGACTTGATTGACCAGTGGTTAACCTTGACCTTTAACAAAAGCCACTTAACCATGGTACACAGGCTATTCTATCTTGGCACTGGATAGATATTCTTAACGGACGATTACCAAAATAGTACAGGACCAGCAACGGAAGGGGCCTCTTTCAGGGAACTAAAGTTTCTCTGTTCTATAGATGGAGATGAGGGTAAGCATTCTGCAGTTTCTTCCCCCTTAGTGGTTTGGCACATGGATTACATCAAGCAAGCCAAATTAAAAAAAAAAAAAAGAAAGAAAAAAGTCATAGCAATTCCATATGCCCGAGATGAGGAAAATAATAAAATCAATGCAGTCGCTTCTAAATCATCACTGAATAAACATCTCAAATATTGATTAGAATCAAACATTATAAAGCCAATTAAGATTCTTCTATACTTAAAACTGTTTATTGAACATGCTTTATTCTTATTGTCATTTATCATATTCTTGACTTGGCACCTTTTATCAATTTCAAATTAGTCCAGGGAACCAAGTCTTTCTTCATTTGATTTAGCAATTTTGATGAGTTAAGGTTCTTAGGATTCTAACAGTAGAATCCTGTATTATTTGAAACAAGAAAGGTAATTTATTGCATGGACACCAGAGTGTGTCCTTGAAATGCAAGGGCAAACTTTGAGCTAGGCAGCAAGGCTGGGCCTGGTCTCATGCTGGCAGTCATTCTGCNTCTCTTGTCATCTAATTAACTTCTTCCTTTGCATCCACTTTATTTATTATCTGTCCCTGGGTTTTCTAGCTTCCTCATTCCTGGGGCACAATACTGCTGCCATGCAGCACCTAGATTTATAGCTCCATCATAGACTGTGAGTAATGTTGCTGCCTTTGACTCACAGATCTATGAACTTTTAGAGAGAAACCAATTCAGTGGCTTTAGGTAAATTGAGGTGATGCAGAATAGAACCCATGAATGCATGACTGGACATAGCAATGTTATTCCTAATAGCTCNAATCTAGACACAGTCCAAAGATTCATCGTGTGGTGAATAGCTAAACACACAGTGGTATATCTATACAGTGGACTATAAATAACAATTATAAGAAAATGAAATACTGATACCTGCTATAATATAGATGAAATTGACAAACATGAAACTAATGAAAGGATCCAGTTGCAAACGACTAAATATTGGATGATTGCTGACACTGAACATGAGATTTTGAAAATAGCTAGTGAAGATAATGTGGTGGAGTAGTCTGTATATTTTGTATATACTTAAAATTCTTCTTTATCACAGTTTTTTAAAAGTTTCTAGTTACTCTTGTTGATATTCCCAAAACACAGACTCTATTTCAGTTTTCACCTGCCATTAATCATTTTGCTGCATACAGCTTTCTTGGCTATTTTCTTTCTCCTTTGCCTTGACCTGGCCTGTAACATCCTCACAAGCACTTACACAGAGTGTGCTGTGCTCCGTCTCAGCAAAGGAGACATTCCTGCCCTGCCAGCTCACTTTCTTTTTCTCAGCATTGGCTTCCCTCAGCTTTCTCTTTCACTGACCATCTACTCCCCCTTAATCCAGACAAGGCTAGCTTGTAGTTCAGTTGTCTGTTTACATCTGTTTAGGAGCTCTGNGGTTTTCCTTTGTGTTTCTGAAAGGCATCCCACATAGCATCTTCTACACTTCAGCNGTGCTACATNTTAGCTTCCATGTAAGCTTCCTTCTTGGGCACAATGAGACCAGGCTTTCTTTTTATATGTATGTTACCCTTTGGAGGAGTGTGTATTTATTTTTTTATTTAATAGGATTTTATTTTATTTTATTTTATTTTGAGATAGAGTCTAACTGTACAGTCCTGGCTGGATAGGAACTTACTTTGTAGATCAGACTGGACTCAAACTCACATAGATCTNCCCAGTTCTGCCTCCCAACTGCTGGGATTAAAGATGTGCACCACCACACCCTGCTCTAATAGGTTTTTATAGATATTTAGTTCACTGTGCACAGGTGAACAAACCTCATAGTTTTGATCTCTTCGCTCCCTATGCTCAATTACCCTAACAATTTGTGGTAGGTGCTTTAGATGACAATTCTTATTTATGTTTGATAACCATCACAGAGACAAGAGTTGTCATCACTGTCTAGTGGATAAGATGGAGACTTTGGGAAGTTAAATAACTTTTCCCCAAGATCCCATAGGGAGGAGGAAGTAGCAGAGACTGGAGAGAAGCCTGATTTGTTACACTCCTGAGCCTCTGTAGACAGCCCTAAACTTGTTTACTTTCCTCTAGATCCTAAGTTAAGAACTTGCTCTTGATAGTGGGGATTGGAGGCAGGGAGGAAACAGAAACACTAGAAGTGTCATCCTCACTGCCGTTTTCTTGGCTGGCTATGACTGAAATACCTGGGGAAGGTTTTTAAGGGAGTGGACTGCCAACAACACTGAGATTGGCATTGGAAGGAAGATTCCATAACTTTAAAANTAGCTGTCTTTCTGATATGGAGTGAATTAAAATAGGAATGGCAGACTTTAACCGTAGATTCAGAAGACATTGTTGGCAGTTACTGTGTAAAGACTGCTTTTCTGCAGGGCAAGATAATTTCTGTTAGGGAGCTTTCATTGGGAGTATCTTAGTCTGCTCAGTCTGCAGCCAGAGTACCATAGACTGGTGAGGATGACTTCCNGCAGTTCTAGAGTCTGAAAATTGACTCCCAAAGGCCCCATGACCAAATCCTGTGAAGAATAGAATATCAGCATAGGAATTGGTGGGGGCATATTTGGTCCACAGTGCACATTCTTAGGAAATTCCAGAGCAGTAAGGGATAGACTGTCTCTCAGGACATGTCTTTAGGAACATGGATGAAGGGTTACTTACAGGAGTATGGGTGACCTAAAAACACTTATCACAAGGTCTCACCCCATTAAAGATGATGACCTCAGGGAAGTTACATCATGGAATCCCTAAACTATCTCCTGTTACAATGGAACTGTTATTTACTGCTGTCTCAGATACTGAGAAATAGTCTTTATGTGCTTACAAAAGGGATGAGGTTAATTTGTAANTTAATTCCAAATATCCTCTCATAGAAGGATACATTACAGGAATAATTCATGTGAAATATGCAGTGCACTAATTTTTATTAATCTATTTCATAATCTATTTCATAAGTTTGTACTCCCAATGGGTAAAAACACTCTAGGATTTTTATTGTTCTGCCTTGGCCACTGACATTTTTATTTAGTTTGCTCATCAACCAAACATTCATTGATCTGTTATTGTGTGCTAGCTACACTATGTTCTTGGCACAAAAGATCTGGATATGCAAAACAGTGCATGGTAACTATTGTGAATCTTACAGTGGGAAAGGCAAGACACAAACATGAGCTAGCAGTACTGTTCACCAGGCTTCACACTGAGTAGCATGTCAGTAAGGGAGGGTCCTCCTCCTGCCATCTGAGATCTGAGTGACATCTTGGGGAAAATTAGGAAAACGTATCTCAAGTAGAGGGAACCTGGACAGAGCCCTATAAAGTGGCAGAACCAGGAAGTCAGTGTGGTTAGAGCATGAGTCAGGGACAGCCAGGTAAGAAATGAAGTTGGGGAGGAAATTAGACATCAGGCTGTAATGCAGGGCTTTGTAAACTAGATGGAGTAGTCAGGTTTTATTTCTTATATGACACATTGTATTTTAAAATCGAATGACTCAGATTGTAGGGGTGGCTAACAGAAATTTAAAATTATAATTAAATTATTAGAGAANACAGTATTGTATCANAAATTCACTGCAGAGCTCAAGCTCAATATCAAATTGTGATATTAAAGTCAATTCAAGGACTGTATGCTGCCATAGAAATAGGATTCTCAGCACAACAAAAATAACCCTGTGGCCCTGATTGTAATGTCTACATTCAGATTTCTTGCAGGGTGAAAATGTGGTAGAAGCCTGCTTTTATTTTTTTAATTCTTCATTTTTTTTTAAAATTAAATTATCTGGGGCATGGAGAGATGCTCAGCAGCTAAGAGCACTTCCTATTCTTCCAGAGTTAGCTTCTCAGTACTCACATAGGGAGGCCCCCCAACAATTCTAGNTCCAGGGCACCTAACCCCTTTTCTGACTCCTGAGGGTAGCTGCTCACACATAGCATATACTCACACAAACATCCTAGGGTGGTTTGAATGAGAATGGCCCCCATAGGCTCAGATATTTGAATACTTAGCCCAAGTTGGTGGACCAGTTTAGGAAGGATTAGGAGGTGTGATCTTGTTGGAGTAGGTGTATTGCTGAGGGCCCACACCTCTTTTTGATGTTTCAAAAGCCCNTGTCATTGCCAGTTAGCTCTCTCTGCCTCCTGCTTGCTGATAAGGATGTCAGCTTTCAGCTGCTGCTCCAACACAGTGCCTGCCTGCTTGCTGCCATTTTCTCTGCCATGGTAGCCATGGACTCTAACCCTCTAAACTGTAAACAAAGGCCCCAATAAACTATTCTTTCTATAAGTTGCCTTGGTTATGGTGTCTCTTCATGGGAAGAGAAAATTAACTACAACACACACACACACACACACACACACACACACACATACATATATATCAAGTAAATATTTAAAATTAAGTTATTTGAAGTGGTACATTAAAACAAAATGTGCATTTTTGGGGGTATCATGCAATGTTTTGATACATATAAATGTTGTGGAATGCCTAAATTGCTTAAACATACCTNTTTCCTTAAGAACTTATCATTTCTTTGTAGTAAAGAACATCCAAAGTCCTTTATTTTAGCTCTTAAGATAAAACAAACAAACAAACACAGAGACTTAAGTAGTCCAGGTTGATCCTGAACTCTACATAGCAGAGTATGGACTTGAACTCCTGATCCTCCTACATGCATATCGCAAGTACTGGGATTATAGGTCTGACTCAGCTTTTCTACCTTAAAAAATATGTATAATACATTACTATTCTCTGTAATCACCATACTATACAATACCACCCAGAATTTGTTTTCCTAACTATAAAACAGTTGCTATTGATCAACTGTTCCTAATTCTTCTCTACNTTGCTAGTCTCCTCAGTCTGTGGTAACTAGTTCTTTCTGACCTGGAACTCACTATGTAGACCAGGCTGTCTTGATCTCACAGAGATCCTCCTGCCTCTGCCTCCCAAGTGCTGATATTAAAGGCATGCACTATTATAATGCCCTGTAGGAAGTCAGCGGTTTCAGATTCTCCCTATGAGTGCAATCAGTGACTGCTTTCATTTTGACATAATCCAGTTCCATCCCTGTTGTCATAAATTACAGAGTTTCTTTCCTCTTCCTTTATTTTTGGTTAATGAGTGAATACATTCCCTTGGCATATAATCTGCATTTTCTTTATCCATTTAGCTGTTGGTGGACACCTAGATTGTTTCCATTTCTTGACTCTCAGAACAGCTATCTCTGGAGATGGATTTACCATCCCTTGGATATATATCCAGTACATAACCAGTAGTGGGATTGCTGGATCATACAGGAGTTCTGTTTTTATCTTTTGAAGAATTTTTCTATTGTTTTCCACAGAGTCTGTGCCAGCCTACATTCTATCAGCAGTAAGGGTTCTGTTTACTCAACATCCTTCTCAGTATTTGTTCCTGTATATATATATTTGTAATGGCCATTCTTCTCAAAGCAAGGTTGATATCTTATTGTGACTTTAATTTCAACTTCCCTGATGATTTAATGATATTTAGTATATTTTCATGTAACTGTTGTAAAACAGAACCTCTCATCCTACACAGTCAGGACTGTAGTTGTTTGGTCTAAAGCAATGGTTCTCAACTTTCCTAATTCTGCTATCTTTTAATACAATTCCTCATGTGGTGACCCCCAAAAATAAAATTATTTTTGTTGTTACTTCATAATTATAATTTTGCTACTGTTATGAATTATAATGTAAATATTTTTAGAGATAGAGATTGGGCTGAGGGGTTATGACCCACAGGTTGAAAATCTCTGGTCTAAAGAAAAGGTTGAGCATCAAGTAGTACACACTATATATTTTT
>LZPO01055202.1:146795-157471 GCA_001675575.1 Neotoma lepida
TACATACACACAGACTCACACACACATACTCATACTCTCACACATGCATACACAGATTCAGACACACACTCACATACACACATTTGCACTTANACTTTTCTAATCTTATGCTTGAAAACTGACTTTGCACTATTTCCNTTTACAACTCAGTNCCATCGAGCTCATTCCAGTGTTCTCTCTGTTATAATTCCTCTGACGGCGCTAAGAAGGCTGGATCTGTAACTTATTTGCTAAGTCTCCCTAGATGTGCCAAATTGCNATTCCTGCTGTCACCCCTGAATTGTGCAGCTGTCTTCCCCACCCTGCTGGAAGTCTTCATGCCAGATTGCGCACTCCCATGGATGCTTTCCTCTTTCGTCCTGGGCTCCTGCACACTCCTGCCAGACTGCCATTCTCTGTAAATGCTCTTGTCCTCCTCGCTATGCTCCAGCACAGCACACTGGACCATCTGTCTGCATGATCACCCTTTCATGGAATGGACCCAATTCCCTTCCTTTAGGTTACTCCAGACTGAATATATTGCTCAGTCGTCTAATTTTTTTAACCAAACCCATGAAAACAGAGTTTATTTAATTAATTTAGATGTTCGAGTCTTTAGTCATTCAGATTTTTTTTTAGCGTACCCATGAAAGCGAGCTTAATTAATTCAGGTGTTTTGAGATAGGCCCTCCCACTACACAGCTCAGGCTGGCCTCACATTCACATTGTAGTTCAGTCTGGCCTCTTAACTCTCTAGCCTCCTATCTCAGCCTCCAAAATACTNGGATTGCAGCCACATGCCATCTCTCTTGGCTCCTTACTTATTTTTCTTAAGTAATATGAATACATAATGAAAAAATTATGTGTTTTTGTTTGTTTTGTTTTTCTGTATAGCCCTGGCTGACCAGGGTGACCTCGAATTCAGAGATCCTCCTGCCTCTGCCTCCCAAGTGCTAGGATTAAAGGTGTGCACCACCACTGCTTGGCATAAAGTCATTATGTTCTTAATAGACTCAAATTTCATATCAGATGTTTACCCCATCTGCATTAGCTAGGGAGCATGTACTTCGTTTAGATTCCTGAGTCAGGTATGTCCTGTATCCTTTAGCTTTTCTGTCAGCAAAGCACCCAAANGACAGAAAAACTTTCCATTCCAGTTCAAGTTCTCTTGGACAGAAGCTGATTGATTTCTCCTTTGCAAAGGTGGGAGAGATGGCTCAGTGGTACAATACTTGCAACAAAAGTGTGAGTTTGATTCCCAGCACCTGGGTGTAAAAGGAAAAAAATAATCCAAGCACAGCTTGGTGTGTGGCTGTGATTCTAGTGTTGGGGAGGCAGAGCTAGAAGGATCTCATTGTCTTTCTGGCTCTTCAGTGGAGGTGAATCAACAAGCTCAAGCTTGAGTTAGAGANCATGTCTCAAAAATTAAAGTAGAAAGTGANTGAGAAATATAGGTGACATTCACTTCTGGTCTCTACATGCATCTACATACACATGCACATAACACATGAACATGTGTACATACACATACTCACAAAGGTAATTGATTATTTCTGGATTTTCATAGAAGTCCCTTATTGCAGTTTTTCTCCACAAAGTTTTGTGAATATTTTTTTGCATTCTCAGTTTCTGTTTTATATGGATAAGTTGTTTTGAGATTATGGAGGCCCAGTCTTTGCTTTTCCAGATTAGAAATAACACACAAACACGTGTACACACACTTATGAGGTCAAGCGTAGAAAATGAGTTGCTTAATGTGAACTTCAGCTTAACTTTTTCTGGTCCTTATGTATTTTCATTTATCCATTTTAAACTATGCCTCAGAAAATTACTAGCATTGAGAAAAGAAATATGGAAAATGTAGAATTCTGAAATTTTTGAATATATTTTTAAATGAATGAATTTGTTATTTGAGATTTCAATGTTTTGTTAGATTCCTGTAAGTCATGATACTAACATTTTGTAATTGTATAAAAATCTTGAGTATTGGTAAAGAATAAGTCTTGATGAGCCCAGTTAACTGTCTTTTCAATCTTTAGATTTAAATTTAACTTTGTTTCTTAGTGGAAAATATCTCCAAAAATTAAGCCAACCANTAGTTCTGGAAGTAAACTGATGGAGTCCAAGGAAATGATGGCTTTTAATGAAAAAGATTAAATTTAAGCATTCTTAACTTGGCAAATTTTGTGGTAGTTTCCATTTATGTTAATGAACCTAAATTACTGTATACTTTATAGAGACAACAAAGTGCTTCTAAAAGCTAGCTTAATTGTTATGTTAGCCAGGAACAGTTTGCTCTTGGAAAGAGAAATACAATTTTTGCTGAGAGTTAGGAAGTACCAGAATTTATCAGTTACTTATATTCTGTGTTTATAGAGTCACCCTTAGGCCCAAGAAGTTACTTGCACTTTTTTCAAGCATGAACTTGCATTTTATAGCTTAAATTGTATATTATATTATAAGTGATATTTCTCCAAATTATCTCAGAACAGCCTTCATCAAGGTTTGTAGTAGTGAGGGATGGAGAAGGAAAAATGCCGTATTTCTCATATAAGATTAATTTTGAAACAGTGTC
This sequence comes from Neotoma lepida, assembly GCA_001675575.1. Classification (NCBI taxonomy): domain Eukaryota; kingdom Metazoa; phylum Chordata; class Mammalia; order Rodentia; family Cricetidae; genus Neotoma; species Neotoma lepida. Next base: position 149,350 of record LZPO01055202.1, read on the forward strand.
TTAGTTAGGGTTTCATTGCTGTGAAGAGACACCATGACCATGGCAACTCTTACAAAGGAAAGCATTTAATTGGGGCTGGTTTACAGTTCAGAGCTTTAGTCTATTAAACTGGGAGCATGGTGGCATGTAGGCAGATATGGTGCTGGAGAAATAGCTGAGAGTTCTACATCCGGATCTGCAGGCATCAGGAAGAGAGAATGAGCTACTAAGCTTGGCTTGAGCTTCTGAAACATCAAAGCCCACCCCCCAGTGACACACTTCCTCCAATAAGGCCATACCTATTCCACCTATTCCACCAAGGCCACACCTCCAATAGTGCCGCTCCCTATGAGTTTATGGGGGGCCATTTTCATTCAAACCACCACAAACAGCAATACTATATTTAAATATACATATGCATATATATGTATGTGTATGTATATGTAACACACACACATACACAAAAGCAATGAGTTGTAAACTCAGTCATAAATGTTGGTATTAACCAGTACCTAATTTTAAGTGTTGGTCTTGAATATATGCTCCTTGAAATAAACAACTATACTTCACTGATGGCAACAGTGAAAACCAGACTTCTGAGGGCTCCTCCATGGGTTATTTTTGTATTCTTGTCTTGGAAATTTCACCATAGAGATTGTGGTAAGTGTAGGAAGCCCATTTAGACCCCAACTGTGTATACACTAAATACTCCCTCCTTCAGTTAGTGCTCTTGAATCCATTCTTTGAATTGTATTAGAAAGTCAAAAGACTTTTTGTTTTCCAGAGCCTCCCCTGAGTTCCTGGAATCAGTTTGTGACAGCAGCCTCTTCAAAAAGAGAAAAAAATACCTTAAAGAGAAAATTGAACTGTGGAAATGTAAAACAAAAATAATTATGTTGTTTTCTTTTCAGCTTTCCCATATATTTCAAATGATGGCATTTATTTCAGGTTATCAATGAGATATTTAATCTTGAGCTAAAGTCTTGTTATGCAGATTTCCATCAGAAATCATTTTACATATATATTCTAAAGCCCTTGAATGTACAGAGGAAGTGGGTAATCATTAGTGATATATGCCTTGTACTTTTCAATGACAGTAGCCAAGGAAATACAGGTACACCTCACTGTCCAAGGAGTTTGGGTAGCAATACCATGTTCGTAGAATTTGCTACAAAAGCTGAACTGTAGGTCTTTTGCCAAGTTCAGTATTCTATCTTTGGGCGTAGCTGACAATTTCCACATAGTTTCTTGTAATAATTAAATAACATTTAAATGTTAAANCAGAGCTCTTCCTTTTCTCCCCTCTTCTACATCCACACAATTTAATGAGTTCTTCTATACTTTCCACACATCCTCTGCTTGGAAGAAGCTTGTGACATCAGAACGACTTGATAAGTGTCTTGTCATTTCACTGTTTCTTATTGCACAGGCATTCCCTTGAAAGTGGTATGTAATAGGTGAACTATGAAAGACACCAACAAACTAAGCCTCACAAAATCTTAGCTTCTTGTAGTTATGCAGTCAGTGTTCTCTAGTAAATTATTAAGTCAGGAATTTGTTAGGGAAAACATGATTTANGAATTTTAACAGTAGCTANGAACTGTCATTTGTGGGTCACAGCTGTCGTTCAAACAGCTGCATTCTTGTGAGCTTTTACCCCTCAGCTGCTAGGAGGCTNCTTCTACTTTGGTTCCCATGGAAATGTGGGAAGGTAGGATGGGTTAAAGGGAATTGAGGATTGAAATACACATTTCTTTTTCCTGCCATCTTCCAGTCTCCACAGAAATGGGGAGTGAACACCACTGTACCCCAGACATTGAAGAACTGTTGTTCATGGGTATACTACAGTGTCCACTGTTATGATATATGCATGCAGACGGGCCCGGCTGGCCACAGTATCCCATGTGTACAGGGAAACATGCTGGCATGCTAGGCAGATGCAGCGGGGCTGGCGGATGACCCATGCCATTCAGGCATGGTAGTGGGAGGCTGTGGACAGTCATTCATGACCCAGACAATGCATCCACGCGCGGAAATAGTTTCTTATAATAAAGAGACAAAGAGAAAGATAGGAAAGAGGGAGAAAGAAAGAAGAAGTTGGGNGAGGGATTGAGGATGCGCACCACNTGGGAGGAAAAGCAGAAGAGAGGAAGGGGAGGGGTTTTTCCTTAAAATGAGGTTTTACATCAAGATGCAGGATGGCGCCAAGGGGCGGGTCATAATACTAACGTTGGTTTCCAAGAGGTGGGTCAGAATATTAACATATACACCTCAAAGAAGCACTCAGAACTGGTTGATCTTAGGCCTCTCTTTTACCTGGATATAGAGGAAAGCATGATTTAAATGTGTTTTTGTTTTATCTTATCTACACATGAAAAGTATTCAGTACTTTTCAGTACAATCCAGTCAATTTTTAGAATTACTTTGATAGTACCTTTTTTCCGAAATGAGATTTTTGGGAGTGGAGAAATAGAGGATCTCATTATTTATTCTGTATTTATTCTTCACATGCTGANTTTATCATACACAGTGTTTTCACTTCATTCTTAGTTTTGCTTCCTCCATGATTAAAGAAATGAATTNTGATAGAATGTTCCAACAGCACGACATACAAAATCTCAATAGTCTCATTCTTATGTATTATTTTAGAAATTACTCCGCAGAGTAGACATAATTATTGGCTCTGTCAAACATATCAGGGAAAACTGCCATTTTAATTGGTTATCACAATTTTCTCATCTATGTAACAGAAATATCCTCTGTTAAGCAGGTTTCTATGTCTCTCCATTTGCCAGCCCTGTGTCATCACACACCTCCTAATTCCCAGACTCAGGGAAGTAGGTATGGCACAGCCTTCATCTGTCTGTCCTAGTGTTCTAACTAACAGATTCTGTTTGAACACTAGACATTTAGAATACACTTATGTGAAGAAATCTGCCCTAGACCTTAAGGGATCCCAGTAGGTATAGGAAAATTTCATACCCNAGAAAAAGCTTGTCATAGCTGGAAGTATTTTTTTAATAATTTATTTTTATTGTATGTGCACTGGTGTTCTGCCTGCATGTCTGTCTGTGTGAGGGTATCAGATCTTGGAGTTACAGAGAGTTGTGAGCTACCATGTGTGTGTTGGGAATTGAACCTGGGGCCTCTAGAAAACCAGTCAGTGCTCTTAACCACAGAACCATCTCTCCAGCCCCCAGAAGTGCTTATTAAATGAGTGGTTTAGACTCACATTAGAGAAATTAAAGGAGGCATGGGATAGTTTAGCCTGAACCTCTCTTATTGGTTCCTTCCTTTCCATTTTCTCCTGTCACCTTCTTCACAGAGGTCTTTGTTCCTGACTTGGTTTCTTGACTTTCTATTTATTCTTTCCATTGCTGCCATTTCCTTTATTCTTCTAGTTTAGCACACAGGCCAATAGGAGGCTCAGCTTAGAGAAATCATCTGAGGACCTAGAACTGTTAAATATGAAGGCTTATTTTCTTTAAGGGAAGGAAATGACACCTTTTCGTCTAGAAGGCTGGAGTGAATGTTGTCTAACAACCTGGTGATCTTTTTGCTATTCTATGGAGCCAGCCTGCATCCTAATCCCCTAAAATCCTGAGCACTGTGTAGGCCCTAATCCTGTACTTTGTCTCTCAGTGAATAGAACCCTTCCTCATGAAAGAGGCCCCATGTACTTTGTATCCTCCATCAGTAGACTCTATCCTTATGCTGATTACAGANCCTTCTTCCCTAGGCCCTTACCCTGGGCACTGTTTATCAGTCAATAGAACTCATTCTTGTTGTAAAGGTCACAGGTCCTTTGCTATAGAGGTTATAGAGGTGTACTTTGCAAGGAAGTTTCACTGTAGCCACTCCTAAGGCTGTGTTGTGATAACTGTCATGTGAAGATTTTTTTTTACTGTGCTTAAATGTATAAGAAAAATAAACCAAGAGGTCAGACTCTAGAAGTTTTTGACACAGCATCTGCTAAAGTGGTGCTGACCCAAGTTTCATTCTTCACCTCACAAGGATCATTTCCCTGCCAGCCATGATGCTTGCAGAGACCCCAACACACACCCTTTCCAGATTAACATTATTTTTAAAAAGTATTTTATGTATATGTGTGTGCACATATCATAGGTGACTGTGTGAGTGTATGCACATGTATACACAGAGGCCAGAGAGGGAGTTGGACCCCTTGGAGCTGAAGTTACAGGTATTTTCAGCATGCCAGATTTATTACATGTCTACTAGAACCAGAACTCTGGTCCTCATATTTGACAAACCATATCTCCAGCCTCTAAATTAACAGTCTCAAAAAATATGGTTTGATTCTTTTATTTCTTCACTTTGATTTAACTTATTTTTTTTCCAATGCTGGGAATCAAAAGGCTCTAAGGTAGGTCTCTTGTATGCATGCTAAGCAAGGGTTCCTCCTCAGAACTATATCCTCAGTCCTACTGTTCCATTTTAAAACCTCGGTGACTTCCTAATAATAATGTATTATTTATTTCTTTTCAGTCACTTTTCTTACTGCTGTGACCAAGTACCTAACAAGAAGCAACTTATTAAGGGAAAATTTTATTTAGGCTCACAGTTAGAAGGAATACAGTCCATCAAGGCCAAGAAGACATAGCAGCCGGAGTGTGAGGTCCCTGGTCACATTATACCCACAGTGCAGAAGTAGAGAGAGGTAATTACTGGTATTCAGCGGCCCTCCTCCTTTCCCTCTCTCTTACTCAATCTGGGATCTCAATCNAGTTAATTATGCAACCTACATTCAGCATGAATCTTCTCTCTTCANTTAAACGGGTCTAGGAATAGTCCCNTAGACATGCCCAAGAGGTGTGCTTCATAGAAGATTCCAACTCCGGNAAAATTGACAATGATTATTAACCATCACATTTTTTTGTTTTTTGAGATAAGGTCTCGTATAGCCCACACTGACCTTAAACTTGCTGTGTAGCCAAGGAGAAGCTTGAGCACCTGCATGAGCACCTGACCCTCCTGCTTCCACTTCCCAAGTACTGGGATTACAGGCATTTGTTACCAGGCCTGGCTCACGATTACTTAAAAATTTTTAAAAGATTTATTTATTTTATATGGAGAACTGTTTTGCCTGTATGTATCCATGTGTGCCATGTATGTGCTTGGTGTCTTCAGAGATCAAAAGAAGGCATTACATACTCTGGAACTGGAGTTTAAAATGGTTGAGAGTCACTCTGTGGGTGCTGGTAACGAAATTTGTGTCCTCTGCAAGAGCAGCAAGTGTTCTTAACCACTGAACCATTTCTCCAGCCCCATGATTTTTTTTAAAAAGAGTTCTAGGGAGAGGGTGGTGGGACGGGGGTTAGGTGTGACTGAATGGTAGAATGCTTGCTTGACATGTATAAAAACCTAGATTTGATCCTCAGCACCACCAAACAAANAAATGAGATTTCTAGTATCAGTTACTCTGCCTGATAACTCCTGTAAGCTACCAAAACAACATAAAGATAGTTAATAATTTTAAGTCCTTTCATGTTATAAATAGCTTCTCATATCTAGAATGGATACAATCATCTTTTAAGACCATGCACTAGTTTTTCATTTCATAAAATGTGGTCACTGAACCACTAACTACCAGATACCAGAAATAATCTTGAGTTGGATTGAGTAAAAAAAAATATCATGTAGAGTTTCTGGCCCTGCATGAATTTTATGTCAAGACTCTGACTAGCCAACTGGTCTATAATGTCTGGGTTACTACTCTCTAACAGAAAATGCCTTCTATCTGGCAATGACAGTGTGTATAACAGACCTACAGTGTATCTGTCTCTAGTACTTGGTAACTACAGATGCCTACACTACCCTACCCAAATCCCGAGACTTACATGGTAGGAACAAAACCTCCGTGTATGACAGTCCTCATATCCTGTCTCCTTCCACTCTCCCACATTTCTTCATGAATTTGTAAAAGTATGCTATCCTGGAACCCATGATAACATGGGGTTAGTATTTCTGTTATAACATCTAAGTTTCTTGATGACAGAATTGTTTCAAACCATCTTTGTTCATAGTATTTGGCACAGTGCCTTGTAGACAGTAGACACCTATTGACTTGATGAGCATTTACATGTTCTTCCCAAGTCTGTAAGGAACAGGTGCAACAGTGGGTCATGCAAATCTTGGAGCCAATGTGTGAGTCCCCAAAGTTCCATTAATTCTGTGCTCACAGTTCTTAGAGGCAATAGAAAGTCCATAACTACATGATCTCTAGTTGAGCACCATAAAAGATATTACCCTGGAACTNTCATCAATAATAGCGTATTGTCCATATCATCTTTCAGAAATTCAGACCTCAGTCTATGTATAATGCTTATACAACCACTAAGTCAGTCTCTAGATCAGGGGTTCTCAGCCTGTGGGTCGCAACCCCATCAGGTGACACATATCAGATATCTTGTATATCAGATATTTGTGTAACAATTTGTAACAGCAAAATTACAGTTACGAAGTAGTAACGAAATAATTTTATGGTTGGTATCACACACAGCATAAGGAACTGTATTAAAGGGTCACAGCATTAGGAAGGGGGAGAACTACTGCTCTAGATNATAAAAAATGATAAAGTTTGAGGACTATTATTTTTCTGTTNGCTAAAATTAGTTATTTTACTATTTATCTATGCATGTTTTTTGCCTTTTTATGGGTGGATATGTGTGTCCCTGCGGGAGCTGGAAAAGGATGTTGGATCACCTGAAACTGGAGTTACAGGTTATTGTGAGTCACCCAAAATTGGTGCTGGGAACCACTGTTATCCTTTGCAACAGCAACAGGTACTCCTAACCNCTGAGATATCTCTCCAGTTCCTTGCACTATTTTTGTTGTTGTTGTTGCATAACTTCTGCCTAATTTGAGGTAACATATGATTCAATAGTACATGGAAAGGTTAAATGACAGAAGACTGGGAAGAAAAATGANAGGCACAATTATAGCATTTAGATTTTATTTGTTTAAGATTTATTTATTTATTGTTTGTCTGTATGTGTATGTGCCTTTGTGAGTTTATGTTCACCACATGTGTACAGGTGCCCAGGGAGGCCAGAAGAGGATGTCAGAACCTCAGAAACTAGAGTTATTAATGACTGTGAGCCAACATGTGGGTGCTAAGAAACAAATCTGGGTCCTCTGCAAGAGTAGTAAGCCCTTGAGGGCTGNAGAGGTGGCTCAGAGGTTAAGAGCACTGGCTGCTCTTCCAGAGGTCCTGAGTTCAATTTCCAGCAACTACTTGGTGGGTCACAACCATCTGTAATGAGATCTTATTTCCTCTTATGGTGTGCAGGCAGAACACTAAATAAATAAATAAATAATATCTTAGTTTTTTTAAAGAAAGAGTAGTAAACCCCTTTAACCACTGAGCCAACTCTCTAGCCCCAACATAAAGATTTTAAATAAACAAAACAGAATCAAACATACAATGACATTGAAATGGTAGGTAGCAGTTCAGGGCCAGAACTTTGGACCTCGATTGCCTAGATTTAAATAANCCCCCAGCCCGCTAGCTGTATAACCTTGGGTAAATCACTTAGTCATTCTTGCCTGTTTCTTCATCTGTACAATCAGGATAATAATAGAGTCTGCCTCATTAATGGCGAGCTCAAATGAATTGAATCATACAAGGCGTACAGCAGTCAGTGCCTGGTACAGAGGAGTACTGGCCATGCTTGCTGCTCCTATAGGGGCGTGGTGCAATCACTGCTATCANGGCAGCCAAATGCCAATTTNAGTCTGTTTGCAGTTCTCCTGCATGTTTGCTTTGCAGCTTTCCACTCCAAGTGAGTAATCTTTGTCTTGACTCCTCCATAACTGGTGCTTATACTTTCCTTGTAGAACCCAGCACACTGGACCCTAAATTAAAGAATTACCTGCAAGTTCTTTAAAAGCAGAGACCTCCTTTGTCTTACTCAGCACAGGCAGCCTGGCTTGCACAATAGCTCTTAGTAACTGTTGTGGGGAATGTGAGGTAGACAGTAGCAGGCTCTCTGTGGTTTGGGTTCCTGGAACTCCTCTCCTCTCCAGACTAGTGCCTGCGTACCTCAGACCTCTATGGCCTTGGCTAGCAATTCTTCTATTCTTTTTGATCCAAACTGACCTCCAGCCTCTCAAACAAGTATCC
>LZPO01055202.1:191485-203428 GCA_001675575.1 Neotoma lepida
TGTGCAGTCAAGGATAACCTTGAACTTCTGATCCTCCTGCTTCCACCTACTGAGTGTTGAGATTACTAGCATGCTCCCTCAAGTCCCACTTATGTGGCAATAGAAATTGAAGTCAGGGCCTGTGCATCCTTGTCACATTGTCTACTGAGCCCCACTCCCCACTCCACCCCTGCTGCCCTGAGTCTTTAAGATGCCTAAGGAACTTTTTCACCTTAAATACCTAATAGTTCTTTCTGGAGGCTGGACGGCAATGAAAACTGAGAATCTGGGTTGCAGTTCTCTGCCAGTTTCCAGCAGACTGTTGGCCCAACCATCTAGACCTGTGGAAAAGATGGCGAAACACAAACAGCAGCCACAAGGCCAATATGCATGATTACTTGGATAATATCTGGCTACTGTCAGCTAAGGACAGCTTCTTCAGATAGTTGCCTCTCCTCTGCCTCAGGGTCTTCTCTGCTAAATTCATCCTGTGGCCTTTTGCCACCTCCTATGCAAGCAGTCTCCTTCTCCAGTTCCTTAGAAAGCCACATTCATTCACTCACTAACCACTTAAGAGATTGCTCCTATCCCCAGGGTCGCTATGGTGCCAGGGACACAATGAAAAGCAAAAGAGATATGCTTTCTCCTGGTGTTTAAAGGTGTAGTGGCAAGACATAGACGTCCCATGCATATTTATTACAGTGCTGTGGAGTGGAATAGGAGAGAGAAAGCAGCAGAGGCAATTTAGATGGGAGCGAATAGGACAGGCTTGGGTTATGTTCACTGTGATGTGAATGTGTGGCTGGACCCAAAGAGTGAAGTTAGGACCCCAGAGTCCTAACAGACAAGGCTAGCTATATTAAATATACACAGGGGATTTTAGTTAATTTTGGTTCTGTATTCAAGTTAACAAAAAAGTACTCTCTAAGCTTCTCCCTTGTATTCTAGAAGTGCAGTCTTGGCTGCCTGGATTTCTGGTACAAACTGCAGCTTTTCATAGCCTNTCACATAGGTTCTTTGTCATAATTTCTTCTTACTTTGCTCACAGACCTATATGAATGACCCTATGGGCCAGTTTACCCCAGCTAGTTTTTAAATTTTCTACCAAAATATGTCCATTGATCAGTCTGTCTACTTGTCCTCTCTGTGTGTCCTCCCTGTGTCTTCCCCATATGCTTCCAACTAGAAACTTCTGTGTGAAAGGCTCTTCCTCCTCATCAGGCCCATGTCTTCAGAGTATGTGCTCTTGGGACATGTAAAAATATTCAAGAAGTGTTTAGAAAGAACACAGATTTCAATGTCATTCAAAACCAAATCCAAGTCATACTTGTTATATTAGGTGTTTAACCCAAGATTGATCTCTCCAAGCCTCAATGTTATTAGCTATAAATTATTGTTCTGTAAAGATTAAGAATAATGTGAGCCAAGTGGCAACATGAAATTGGTTGGAGAAAAAAGCCACCCTCAAGGTAAGCTGGAAGAGAGGAGAATGGCCTGCAGTAATCAAAAGCACGACATGATTCCATCCTTTCTTTATGGCTTTCCTGTTTCTGACTTGCAGGCAGAGGACAAGGCTGATGTGCTTAACAAGGAGCTCCTCTTGACCAAGCAGAGGTTGGTGGAGACTGAGGAAGAGAAGAGGAAGCAAGAGGAGGAGACTGCCCAGGTAAAAGGCACAGGCAGGCTTTCTGTGTGTGGATAGACTTACAGGAAGTTGCTTACTACTGTAAAAATAAATAAGTGTAAAAGTTGAAGCAGTAATTCTCCCTTTAAGCATCTTTTAGGAGTTTGCCTTCCCTGAGATGTCCAATGGGAATGTTGAGTTTTTTCTAGATTTAGTGACTTTGAGTTATGATCCAAGAGCTTTGATGAATCTGGAAATTTTCTGCCTTATCTCCAAGATCTTTGACTCTTCTGAAGTAGTTGTGAGAACTGCTGAACTGGAGGCCAATGGTGGTTTCTGCCTGACTCTGATGGATCCCTGGTCTCTATCAGTAGCTTCAGTCTCCTGAGTCACAGTGCNGTACTGGAGATGACACTGTAGAATTACTCACAACCAACATCTCCTGCTCAGGACATGACTAACACCCTGAGGGAGAAACCTTCTGAAATCATGAGTTTCCTCCTGAGGAAAATTCAGTAATGCTAAATATAAACTGAATTTATTCTCAAGAATTTCAAAGGCCTTCATCCAAGCAACCAGAGAAAGTGTCAGTGAAGACACATATGGGGAGATGTGTCATTAGCACCTTCCAAGGTCTATAAAAAAGTTCTGTGATTTTTTTTTCCCATTGAAATATGTTAAAAAGATGAATTCTTCCTATCAGCATCTCAAATTATGAATTAGAAGAATTCATCTTTTTGGGTTTCTTTTTTTGTTTTATCTTCATTTATGTATATATGTATGTGTCTTTGTATGTCATGTATGTATGGGTACCCACAGAGGTCAAAAGAAGGCATTGGATCCCCTGGAGCCAGAGTTACAGACAGTACTGACATGAGCCTCCTGACATGAGTGCTAGGAACTGAACTCAGGTTTTTTACAAGATCTTTATGCCCTCTTATCTGCTGAACCATCTCTTCAGCTCCAGTAATTCATTGTTTTAGTCTGTGTATGTACTGAAAGACTAACCAGAGCTGGTATTTGTTTGTTTGTATTTTTCTTTGGCCAACATCTTGGCAGAATTCTGGTATCTGAGCATTTTCGTCACTTAACCTTCTTCTATCCTAAAATTCTATGGCTGCTGGTGTAATATTTATAATTTAGCAATCACTGATGGAAACAAATACCCTCGTGCTGTGTCACTTTTTTCCTTGTGTCAGTTTCCTGAACCTTCAGTCCTTCTTAAGAGCTCTTATCTTCCATCCCTTCCTGACTCCAGGCCTCTTACCTCTGCAACAGCAGTGGCAGTGGGGACTGTAGACAGGAAGACCAAAATATAGCCTAGCATTAAGAGTAACATACTTGGAATACAGTGTGCCCTGCTAGTTTGTTGTGGACTCACCATAAAGACAGCTTCTGAGCTGACANTTAACTTAGCAGTACATTTATCAAGTACCTGGAAAACAGAAGCAGTTCTATTATAGGACCGCTTGACTGTCTTCCACTTTATAGAAAAGAAAGCCTNCTCCATCTCTGTAAGGGGTAGGTTTTGAATTATGGAAATCAGGGAGACTTGAATATAGATGTGTATGGAAATTGATTAACATTTTGATTGAAGAGCTAGAGACATGGCTCAGCAGCTAAGAGCACTTGCTGCTCATGCAGAGGACCAGAGTTCTTAGTATCCAAGTTGAGCAGCCCACAACCAGCTGTAACTCCAGGTCTAGGGAATCCAACACCCTCTTCTGACCTTCACTGGCACCAGCACACAAATGCATACTCACATACACATACACAAAATTAAAAATAAAATCTTTAAAAAGAAAACCAAATTTGACTGTCCTGATGTTTCTCTCTCTCTCTCTCTCTCTCTCTCTCTCTCTTTTCTTTCTTTTTTTTTAAGCTAAAAGAAGTCTTCAGGAAACAGCTAGAAAAGGCAGAATACGAGATAAAGAAGACTACAGCTATCATTGCTGAGTATAAACAGGTAATGTGCATGTGGGTTTTTAATTATTTTGTATAAAAGCAATTACTTTTACTTACGGTTTTTTGTTTATTGTTTCCAGAGATGATTTCTAGATTGACTGAGAACAGTGTCTTTCTTACTCTCTACTCTGGAGTAGACAGTAGTTGCATTTGCTTGCTGGTAACTTGAGAAGCCTCGTTGACCAATACAGCCTGTTGGGTTTTTACTATCGGATAGCTCCTGTGGGATAAGAAACAGTCCCACTGGGACTCTTTTTCTAGTAGGTCACACTGGTAACATTTGCCTCATTGCAAAGCTTAGTAACTATATCAAATGGCAGTAGCTAGGGGAATATGTCATTGTCTGCTCTCATGGTTCAAAATAGTGCTTTTCCCCAGGCTGGTTATGTAGATTTGCCCTCTGCAAGCCAGTATTGGCAGAAACTCTTCTGTGGGCCGTAAAATGTTCCTTTAATAGAGAGCTGTCTCTACCTGAAGGTATTCCTGGCTCCATCACCAAAGGTGGTCCTAGAAAGCCTTCATTCCAGTTCCTGTTGTATCTTCATGTCCTTCTTCTTCTTGTTAGCTAGACATGGGAAGGACCCCCTCATCCTGAGAAACTTTGAATAGATTACTTACGTTCTAGGCTTTCAGAATTTAGAGTGCTACATGATATTTTCTGATCAGGGGATTTCCTTGGGATGGCAACATATAAAGGATGTTGACTGCTGATATGTGCATTTTTATAAAGTCTGTTTTTATGCATATAAGTGAAATTTATGTTTTGTAGAAAGTTAGTTACATACAGAAAAATACAAAACAAGCCTCCCTTAAGTGTACTAACTAGAGATATCACTGTATTGATATGCATCATTATATAAACAGATGCTATATAAATAAATATGTAAAGGAGGACCCATTCATGTATTAGGAACATCTTCTCATGAGGCTATAGGTCCATGGTAATAAATGCATAAACATACACACACATAAATACACACATACTTACATAAACACACATAATACAAACACACACACACATACATACATACATACATGTGGTGACAGTTTACCTGTGTCCCCCAGTGTACTGTGATTCCCAATAAAATAAAGCTGGCCTGGAGATCAGAGGAAGGTCAGCCACTAGTAGTAAAAACAGAAGTCATTCGATGTTAGCACACACCCTTAATCCTATCACTTAAGAGGAAGGGTTCTGTCTGGATCTCTGTGAGTTGAAGGTCACACTGGGGACAAAGCCAAGTGTGGTGACACACACCTTTAATCCCAGCAGTAACCACANAGTTCTGGAGGTTTGTGCAGACAGACAGGAAGTGATGTAGCATGGTGGAGAGAGGAAATGAGTTAGCAGAATAGAAAGTTATAAAAACCTGGGTAGGACAGGAAGTTGCACACTCTGTTTTGGAAGCAGTGGCATTGGTGAGGTGAGGCTAGTAACTGTTCCTAATTCCTCTGATCTCTGTCAGATTTTCACCCTATTTCTGGCTCCATGTTTTTATTTAACAAGACCGTTTAGAAATTCCTCTTACAAATATATATGTGTGTGTGTGTGTAAATATCCTTCCTGTTCATGGAATATGTATTAGAAATGAGCTATCTTCCACCTTTTGTGATAGCAGCATGTTTATTTAATGCTTTCTGATGGTGAAGCTTGAATTAATCTACTTTGTCTCCTTTAGAAAGTATTTTTTTGTTTCATTTTTTATTATTCTTTTATTTTGAAGCAAAGTCTAATGTGGCCCAAGTGACCTGAAACCCTTAATTCTGCCTCAGCTTCCTAGGGCTAGTACTACAAATATGTACTCTCACACCACCCTCTAGTTTGTCTTANTGGGAGGCTAATTCCTGTGATAGACATAAGGAACTCACTGGATGTGGGGAGCGAGGAAGTATCTTTTTTCCTATCAGTACATATNCTCCCAGAGCAGGTGTGGGAACCTCCTTATGAACATGTCATGATCTGAACTGTACTTCAGACACTGGGCAAGACTTGGAGTGTGAATTTGGAGGAATGCTGGATGGAAAATGTTGGAAAGAGAGATGTCATAGAGGTAGATTAGTGAACAGAAAAGCATTTCAAATACATAAGTGACACAGAAGTCCACAGGGCCACATCTTGGCTAAAGAGTTGGGGTTTGTATTTGTTTGAAACAGGAATTTCTGAACAGAAAGTGGCTGCTGGTGGATGTACTATTGGCACTATTCAGATCTAGTAAGGATTATGGAGCCAGTGGGAGAGATACACAGGCAGGAACACAGTCTGTATTAAAAATGAGGAGAAATAGTGCCCAAAGCCAAAAATAAATGTCTTAGTTAGGGTTTCTATTGCTGTGAAGAAACACCATGACCACAGCAACTCTTACAAAGGAAAACATTTAATTGGGGCTGGCTTACAATTTCAGAGGTTTATTCCATTATTATCATGGCGGGAAGCATGGTGGCAGACATGATGCTGGTGAAGGAGCTGAGAGTTCTACATGTAGATCAGCAGGCAGCAGGAAGAGAATGCCACAGNGGGCCTAGATTGAGCATCTGAGATCTCAAAGCCCACCCCCAGTGACACACTTCCTCCAAAAAGTCCTCAGTACTCCAATAAGGACACACCTCCTAATTGTGTCACTCCCTGATGACCAAGCATTCAAATGTCTGTGGGGGACATTCCTAGTCAATCCACCACGAGTAATAGTTAAAACAGAGGAGACACAAGGGTTTGTTTGGAGTTGATTGGTTTGTTTTGCTAGAAAGGACAAAGGTAATTCTAAGATTTTTGTGGGGAGATTAGATGCAAATTAGCATAGGAAGCATTAAGACTGTGTGCCCTGGAACCTGTCATCACATGCAAATATATTTTTAATTGCTACATTATGCTACAGGTGGCTACTTACTATATTCCAGATGCACAGTCATACGAAGGTTTTAACATGGGTTCTGATCTCAGGGCCTCATGTTTGCTTAGCAGTCCCTCTTGCTCACTGACTATCTCTCCAGCCCTAAATTTTTTAAAAAATATTAACTAAAAGTTTTTAAATTTTTTTTTGAGGGACTAGAGAGATGGCTCAGCAGTTAAGAACACTTGTTGCTCTTACAAAAGGGCTGGGTTCATTTCCTAGCACCCACATGGTTACTCACAACCATCTGTAATTCCAGTTCTAGGGGATCCAATGCTTTCTTGTGACTTCTGTGGACACTGGGCACACATGGGATGCACACACATACACTCAGGCAAAATACTCATATAAATAAATAAATCTAGATAGGTTTTATATGTTACTAGTCCAGTGTACACTTTAAAATTTGATATTCTTTGCTTTTCATTCATGTTTCTATTTTGTTTCAGATGTTTTAAATTTTATTTTCATTCATTTTTGTAAAAGAAAAGATTCTTATTTCAGTCAATCGATTTGAACATTCTTTTTTTTAAATATTTTCACCCTGGAAAGCATTTNTTTCTACTTGTTCTCAGTGCTTACTAACATCTTATTTCAGAACCACCTATCAAATAGATTTTTATTAAATGTGTGCTTCCTACTGGTCAGGTGCTAAATAGTTCTAGCCCCTGCACTTCCATTGCTTTTGTTTGATTATTGCAGCGTAGCACTGTTTAGTCATGAAGGAGCTAAGTGATACTTAAGGAAACTTTTATGATTGAAAAGAGATATTCTGAAGCCCACTGGGAATTGTTGCTGCTTCAGAAGTCTTTTCATTGAATTACCAGTATAATACCTTCTACAAAGTAGATTCTCAATAGAGATTCTATAGGTGATTCCACAGGGAGACTATGAATTCATTATTGCTAGCCACAGAAAGCTAGTGACAGCAAGATGCCCATCTACCCCATAATATGTCTCTCCTGATTAAATCATGTTTCACACATGGAGCTCGCAGACCTTCTGCTCATTTCAGAAATGACTAGGTTTGCAGTGCTGCTTATATGCAAAATGTCCTCTAGGATCAGTCATGCTAGTGCTTTGTGAGTTGATAAACAGTTATGTCACCAGTCATTCTAGTAAAAGTTTTCTAGTAAAANAAAAAAAAAAAAACACCTCTCTTTTCTGCCTTTAGATATGTTCTCAGTTAAGTACCAGGCTGGAAAAACAGCAAGCAGCCAGCAAGGAGGAGCTGGAAGCAGTAAAGGTAAGAAGTGGGCTACTTCTGTGATGTAATTTCTTCCAAATCCATCTTCAGAAACTCCTCACTCCATCTTGTATAATACACTCAGACGCTATGGAGAGTCTCAGTCCTTTTCCCTGCCACAGGTATGTCTTTCCTGACATTTATGTTTCTATAAATGGCATGGGACTTCAGAGGCAGGTAGCAGGAAAGGAAAGAATATATGAGCCTGGAATCTTGTGGCTTTCTTGGGTGGTAGGAACCTGAGATGTTCAGCAGCTCACACCTGACTATTGCCTGAATTGACTGGCTTCCATCTGGAGTTCTACGGAATCATCCTGACACTCTTTGGAACAGCAAACACTATTGGCTGGAAAAAACACTTGTTAGTAACCAATTAATTCAACAAACAAATTTTTTTAATAATAAAATATAACATAGTAAAATATAATAAGATAAAACAAAAACTATCACATTAGAGTTGGACAAGACAAACAGAAGGAAAAGAGCACCCCCCCCCAAAAAAAAGCACAAGAATCAGAGACCCAGGCGTTCTCACACTCAGGAATCCCATAAAAATGTTTTTCAAGAGAATGTATACCAGTTATTTTTATGCTGCCCCCTGGTGGGTAAAACTCCTATCATTTCTGTACTTGAGAAAAGTGATTGCTCTTGTTTTTGTTTGTTGGCTTGCTTGCTTGCTTTGTTTTGTTTTGATTTTTTTTTAAATATTCTTTTGGGGGGAGCTGTAGGGGTGAGGGGAAGATATGGAGGGGCTGGGAGGTGAGTGGAATTAGGGTGCATGATGTGAAATTCCCAAAGAATCAATAAAGAAATTATGTTTAAATTTTTTAAAAGGTATAAAAGTAATGGGAACAGTGAATATGATCAAAACAATCTGTACAAAACTCTCAACTAGTAAAAAATAACAGTACACCAAATGGATTGTTATTCTTAATAATATCAATATATAATATATTCTTAAGAATACCAGTACTAATATAGTGTTAGTTTACCAGATGTCTTTCTATTTGAACATATTATGGTTTCATAAGTGTGTCCTAGGCAATTTAGCATTTAATGGGGTTGAAAAGTTAACTTATTTAATCCTGTTTTTTTCAAAATAAAACATNGCCTGTGTCATAAGATAATTTTAAAGGTTAAATAAGATAATGTATATAAAGTACTTAGATTAATTTGGGGGATGATATGTTTTTTATATCCTACAAGGCAAGTTACACACATAAACAGCANTTAGGAAATAGAGGACAATTCTGCATTAGATCACACTGACAATCAGAGCTGTAGAGAAGACAAAACCTAAGAACTATGGGCCAGAGGGCTTTGGGAATAATACAGGGAATTCAGTTAGAGNGAAGAATTTCAAAGAATATTCTGGAAAAACAGTGTGAATGAAGACAAAGAATCAGCATTTTAATTATTCATTAGAGAAGACAGATGTGATTAGGATAAGTAGTAACTAGGAATGGAGAAAAACAAGAAGGTAAGATTAGCTAAAGAAAAGTGATGGTACCCTAAAAGAGAAAGGTGAACTTGTGTCAGCCACAGAAGAGCCACTAGCATTTACTAACACCTGCTGTGCACAGCAGTTAGCACTGTCCTAAGGCTTTCTATGCATCTTCCCTTTAGCCTCATGCCCATTCTAGGAAACAGACATGACTATCTTCCAGTGGTTAAGAGGAGGCCCCAAACGGAGGTTCATTGATTGAATTACAGTGCTAGTAAGCAGTAGAAATAGGATTTGAACCCAGAGTCAGACTAATCCATATTCTTGGTCATTAGCCTCCAGTGCTGCTTCTGCATCTCATTTGGTNTGGTGTGTCAGTTTGATTCTCCAGTGTCCTGTAATACTGTGACATCTCCAGTTCATCCTCTACACCATAATCACAATGATCATGCCCATATACAAAANGTACCGCATCACTCTGTGTGTGTTTATACTTAAATACATATAACCAACTCAAAAGACCACTGGCTTAAACACAAAAGGTATATTTTAAAAAGCAAAAACAGCCTAGGACTAGAGAAGTGGATCCTTGGTCATTAGTCAACCATGTCCACATTATCTTAGTAAATAATATACCATTTTCTTGAAAAGGAGCTCCTCTTGTTCACTGTACCCCAAGGGCTTCCATCTGCAAGGTCACATAAAGACCAAATTATTGGAATTATTGATTGAAGGTTATACCAACATTCCTACACTCCAAAGCAGAACTTTAGGCCAGTGGAGATGCAAATATGTAACAGCCTTATTCCGGCAGAGCGAGATCTTTCTAAACAGCCTTCTGTAGAAGCCTTCTGAGCTACATTTCTGCTTATATTCTCAGAATTTAATTCATGGTTACACTTAACTGCAAAGGAGTCTAAGAAATATCACCATTTGTCTGGACATGCTACCAGAGCAAATAAAATCAGGGCTCTAACACTAAGGAAGGCGAGAAGGATATTGGTAGGAATCAGCATTATCTGCCACACTTCTTTACCAGATTGCAGCTCCATAGAGCAGGCAAATCTATCTTCAGCATATAGCATGGGGCTGATGAAATGAATCCATCATGGTATGTAAGGACCTTTACTCCAGGCCACAGAGAACTCTGATTTCTCACTTCTCACTTCTCACTGCTGTGTCACCTCTACTCTGCCTACCCATTTCAGATTCCTTGAGTTCTATGAAGGTGCTCTCTGTTATTTTCTCTGAAAAAATATTATCCTCCTTTTTGTGACATCAGTCCATTCTTTCATTTTGTTCAGCTTAATGAAACTGTTTATGTAAGAGTAGATACTCTCCTTTGTAGACCAGTTGCCTAGCATGCACAAAGCCCCTTGTTCAATATCAAGTAACACCCCTCCCCCACATCCCAAGACAGATGAAAGAGGCTGGATAGGTTGCTTACCCAGCTTAGTAATTTTTCATCATTTATAATGTAATAAAAAGTCAGTATGCATTTTACTTAGGCACCAAGTATTTAGTCAACAATAAAAGTATGGCAGATATCTAGTGTATTTTATTTTGTGCCAGAACTGGGCTAATTATTGCCATAGGTTAAGTAAGAGGTTGAAAAGTANGGTGTTTTTTTCAATGTGTCCAGTGAATATTACTCAACAATAATGTGAAGAGTGGAGTATGGACAAAATGAGAGACAAGCTGGTGGGGATTGGAGAGGTGAGACTTGAAGATGTGGGGCTGAATGAGATTTGCTAGAACATGTCAAACCAAGACTCCAGTGACTGAGTGACAGGATGTTGGAGTAACTAGTGAAGAGAGAGCACCAAAGTTGCCAGATCTAACTAGTGGAGTCACACCAACAGACGTGTTGTAGTTCCTTTATGTACATGTGAAACGACTGGCGTTAACATTATGGACACATTGAGCTTCTTGTCACAGTAGGGCATAAAAATAAAAAGCCTAATATACCTACTGTATATTACATGTAATTCATTTTTTAATATTTCAGTGAAGCAAGAGCAGTGCTGTCTTGAAAAGAATTGCTTGTTTGGTGTGCATGCATGACTAGCAATGGGAGCATGCAGTTATGTCACCTTGATTCCCTTAAACAGTGATGTTTGTCTTTGCTTAAAGCCAAACAAAAGGACATGCACATGAGTACCTGTACTGGACAGGTGGATTCTGTGCTGACTGTGACCTGGTGACAGCACAAGTCAAACGGCTTCTTTAGAAACAGAACAGTGTTTGAAGACAGTGCACCATCTTTAAAAGTCATGNATTTTTCAAAGTTTGAAGACAGTNCGCCATCTTTAAAAATCATATTTGGGGANGTTGTTTAGCCTATAAAATACAGTTTGATATTGGGTGTCTCTTTTGTGTACTTCAGGGTAAGATGATGGCATGCAAACACTGCAGTGACATTTTCAGCAAGGAAGGAGCTTTAAAGCCAGCAGCCATAAGTAGAGAGGACCAGGGAATTGAAGCCGATGATGAGAAGGATTCATTGAGGAAGCAGCTGAGAGAGATGGAGCTGGAGCTGGCACAGACTAAACTGCAGCTGGTGGAAGCCAAGTGCAAGATTCAGGTTGGTGATGTGATGAGAGGTCAAAAGACGCAACCCAGAAAACTCCGTTACACAGACAACCCTGGTTACACAGCACAGCCAACCCTGTTACACAGCACAGCCAACCCTGTTACATAGCAGAGCCAATCCTGTTACACAGCCCAGCCAGCCCTGGTTACACAGCACAGCCAACCCTGTTACACAGCACAGCCAACCCTGGTTACACAGCACAGCCAA
>LZPO01055203.1:58843-77157 GCA_001675575.1 Neotoma lepida
GCCTTTACTGACTGCTAGTGGTAGGTTTATGCATCCATTGTCTACTGTGGTTGTAGAGCACACACTGAAATTGTTGAATACTGATACTACGAGTGCATGCTCCTGCAAGCAGACATTTTTCGTTAAGGCATCATAAAGGTATAACACATAGTAAAGTGCTTTGAGTTAAATGTAATAAGAAAATGCAAGTGACTGATTCTGAGCTAAAAATGCCTCCAGACGTTGATTGAATTTTCATCATATTCCTTTATATAGATAATAGCTGCTGACCTCAGAGCAGTCATTAGTAACAGTTGTGCACAGTGCTAGGCTATAGAAATTAGTGAGATGTGATAAATAGTAATAATTGGTCAACTGCACCATTTGAGTAGGCCTGTAATCAAGGGTGTACGAGTTCATCAGAAGCACCAAGTGTGGAGGGCATCTTTTAGGGGTAGTTTGGAAGGGATGTCACATGGGCTGGTCTTTTAGTGCAACCATGTTCACAAGTCCATCAGGTGGATTAGGGGGAGGTAGAAGGGCTTTCATACTGAGGTGCAGTATTACAAAGTAGGAGAGAGGTTGAGACAGCAAAGCACCCTTGACTTTCCTAAGTCTGCTGCATTCCTTAGTCTGATGGCAAGTTTTAAGGAGCTGGGTAGTTACTCAGTTCCTGAGTTTTCATAGGTAGAGTCCAGCTGTGCGTATAATACACAGNATCATAGAGGACATTGGAGTTTGTAGCTGAAGACATGGCAGGACCGAACGCCATACACAGAGTGGAGTGTTTCAGAGCCACTAGAGGTTCCTGACAGGTGCTAACCACATAATGGTGAGAAAGTGAAGGTGTACACTGAGGGCTGTGTGCTCCAGGAGGGGAAGACACTGGGAGGCCAAGTTGTTCTGGGAGGGGTAATAAGGGAATGAATAAATGAGAGAATGGCATAGATTCAAGGAACTTAAGCTACAATAACTGGTAAGGAGAGGGTCTTGATGTCTGCTGGCCGGAGGACTTGCATAGGTGGTAGTGCAGTTAGTTTAGAGGGAGCTGGTGATGACTCTATCCTAAAAGGGAGGTAGTATCTTTTGAAATTCCTGCCTTTCAAGTACTGATAGGATGCATAGTCTCAGGAGATAAATATTAAAGATGTTAAACTGGAATTTAGGATTAAGATGCCAGTTAAAAAGACCAGTGTCAACCAGAACTACTGGTGTGCATGGCAGTCACTGTATAGTTTAGAACTGAGAGACTATGGAGGGAGAAACAGCCAAGGATAGAGCTCTGGGGAATGGACATATTTAAGGTGTTTAAGTTGTTAGTGGAAGGAAATGGTCTATAGAGTTGTAGGAATGTGACAGTGTGGATTTTGGAGAGAAGGAAATGTTCCAGAGACCACTGTGTGCATGATGGAAATTAATAGTTCCTCTACCATATGGTAATTAGTTTTCATAACTGCATATTGTACTTCCAGTCCTCAGTAATTAGAAAAATACCTAGTCATAAGGAGAAGAAGAGATAAGAATGTGTAATTGGATCAATACAAATTGATTCTCACCTCTGGAAACATCCAATTTAGTAGGCCAGTGTATTAGGAAGGTAGCGTATTTGCAGGTAAACTAAGGTTTCTTAATTCNTTAAAGATTTGCCTGCCATAGAAGGCACACATACTTGGTGCAGTCTCATTAAGTATCCTCGATAGTATCTGTGTCAGAGCTGGTTCTCAGCTTTGATCAGTCTATGTGAGCTACATCGGTACTAACTTAAAACACCAATTTTTAGAAAGCAGAGTGCAGATGTAAAACAAAACACTGACACGTAGGTAAGCAGATACTATATGGTAAAGAGGAAACTAAAAGTTCCTTTGGAAAGTGGATAGTCTGATTTTGATAGTGGAGAAGACCATTAATAGCCTTATCCTGTTGAGNGTCCTGCTATAGGATAGGTGCTGTGAATGAGTTTCTTTGTAGTGAGGGGCTATGCCAAGCCCATGGAGATGAGTATAGTATTATACTGTCTGTATCAAAGGACCTCATCACCTACCCAGGACAAGGTCAGAGAACTAACAGCACTCTTCCCAGGAGGGGAACTGCTGGAGATATCTAATGCCATGAGTTTAGTACAAGTGGATACTGAAATACTTGAATACTGTAATGATTTTGTTTTTGAACCTTTAGGTTCTCCTGAAAAGAAAACTGAACATTCTCCAAATAAAAAAAATATCACTGCAAACCCTACCAAAAATGGAAGCACAAGTCCAATATGTAAAGACCAGCGGGCTGTAAAGAAAACCTCAGAGAGTCCAGCAGTGCGGAGTCAAATGCAGAAGGGGAATGAGGATTCCGAAAGCGATTTTGAATCAGACCCCCCTTCTCCTAAGAGCAGTGAAGAAGAACAAGAGGACGAAGATGCTCAGGGAGAACACGGGGACTTTAATGATGATGACACCGAGCCGGAGAACTTGGGTCACAGGCCTCTGCTCATGGACTCTGAAGACGAGGAAGAGGAATACAAACACAGCTCTGACTCGGAGTATGAACAGGCTAAAGCCAAGTGTGGAGACTTGAGCTCCCCGCACAGAGACAAACCTNGTGGTGGGCGGAGCTCGGCCCGTGACCCAGCACTCCTCTCCCCTGCCCATTCTCCAGCTGATGCACAGACTCCTGGTCAGGAGTTTGATGTGTTCGGTGCTGTTCCCTTCTTTGCAGTGCACGCTCCACAGCCGCAGCACAGAGGGAATGGGAAGAACCTCTCCCGGCAGACATTTCCGGAACAGGAGGACTTTGATGTGTTCACAAAGGCACCCTTCAACAAGAAGGTCCAGGACTGGCCCGCAGGGGGGTCCGACACACGTCCTCTGCCTGCACGGCCCAGAAGTGTGGATATATTTGGTTCCACTCCGTTCCAGCCATTTTCCACATCAGCGAGTAGAGGTGAAAGCAGGGAGGATGTTTTTGGGCTCGTGCCCTTTGAGGAAATAACTGGGAGTCAACAGCAAAAAGTCAAACAGCGCAGCTTGCAGAAATTGTCTTCTCGCCAGAGACGCACAAAGCAGGACATGTCCAAAAGCAACGGGAAGCGCCACCACGGCACTCCCACCAGTGCAAAGAAGACGCTGAAGCCTCCCTACCGCACCCCCGAGAGGGCTCGCAGACACAAAAAGGTGGGCCGCAGAGACTCACAAAGCAGCAGTGAGTTTTTAACCATTTCAGACTCCAAGGAGAACATCAGCGTTGCACTGACCGATGGCAAAGACAGGGGCACTGCCCTGCAACCCGAGGAGAGTCTGCTGGACCCCTTTGGTGCCAAGCCTTTCCATCCTCCAGACTTGTCGTGGCACCAGTCCCATCAGGGCCTAAGCGACATCTGTGTTGATCACAGTACTATCCTGCCTGGGAGGCCAAGACAGAATTCAATACATGGGTCATTCCATAGTGCAGATGCGTTGAGAATGGATGACTTCGGTGCCGTGCCCTTTACAGAACTTGTGGTGCAAAGCCTGGCTCCACATGAGTCCCAACAGCCCCAGCCAGTTGAATTAGACCCATTCGGTGCTGCTCCGTTCCCTTCAAAACAGTAGATACTCCAGGTGGACTCGGCAATAACTCCTGTTTCAAAAAAGTATGAATAGTTTTATGAATCTGGAAGAAAATGTATTTGTATAGTTGTTTATATCATTCATTCTTACAGGTTAATCAGAATAGGTGATTTTTAAATAAACCAAATGCAAGTTTCTATACAGGGTATGAAGCAATGCCCTCTTCAAGCAGGAGGCCTAAATGGAAAGTTCCGAGGTGCAACTGTGGGGCTTCCTGGGAGAGCAGGTGTGTAGCCACTGAGGGACAGGAAAGCTTACCAAGTACACACCCCAGGTGCANCGTTTGAAGCCAGGCTGAGTGCTTGCACCCAGGCGGAAACAGCCTGGATTGTGCTCTTCAGTTCATACACGTCTCTGTAATGTAGAGCCAGAAGGAACTGACTGTCGTGCCTAAAACTGTTGCATTTTTAAAAATAAGTGCCATTAATAATGGACTCTGTAATGATAACTATATGAAGTAATGTATATATTAACTCAGTTTAGCCCTTCTATGGTATATACATCAAAACGTATATGATAATATATATGTAGTTTTGTCAAAAATAAATTTTTAAAATATGGAATGCTTAATAGAAGCCTAGAACAAAAATGTAAAGAGAAATATCTGGCATTTGAAAAATGTAAAATAATGATACATCAAAAAGAAAGCAACATTTGGTACTTTAGAATTACGTTGTTTTTGAATGGGTTTTTGCCAAAATCTCTACCATCATGTCCCTAATGAAGCATANTGCTAAAAAGTGGGAGGACAGAGGTTATCTAGAAATTTAATTTCAGGAAAAAGCTAGCTGAAATTTTAAATTTTTAAAATGTTTACAATGTAAAATGTTGGGTTTACTAATGTATTTTATTACATCCATCCCCTTATCCAACTGTCCCTAGTCATGAGCAATTTCTTCCCCCAGGCTTGGGGGTGGGGCAGTTTGACTTCAGTGCTCCAATAGTGACACTGACAAGCCTTAAGGGGACACATGCCTCCTGCTGCCAGCCCCTCTGCACTGACAGCCAGACTCAGTGGATGTAAGAATTAGATCCTGGGACTAGGGACTTCAGTTCTGCTAGCTGATTGCATCATTAGTGAAAAGAACCAAGCTACCAAATTGCCTTTTAAAAAATACCACCAGTCATTAGAAACTTGAAATTTTGTAGAAGTCGTGTTTAATGGTAGCAGTTATACATCAGTTAATGTGAACACACTCTGTGCTTCTTGTGTCTCTGTCTTCAGTTATAACTGTCTTTGCCAGNCTAGCATTAGAAGTTTCTAGATTAATAGCTACTTACAAAAAGGGATGGGAACTTTATTACCGTTACTCTCCTTGCTTGCTTTATTTTAAGTTAACTATCTTTGCCCCCAATTAATGTATTTTATGAGTAATCCTATAAAAACCTCTTAATTTTAGTGCCCTGATAGGATAAATTATTTGCCTACTTTCACAGTTTGGAACTTGGAAAGAAGCAGAATATATAATTGAGCCATGGTCATTCTTATTGCTTCTCTTCTGTGAGCTCAGTCAGGTGAAAAGTGGGCAGGAAGCAGCCCAGCATTATATCACCACCTAGAACTGCTCTGCACCACTTCCTGCCCTTGTGCCAAAGGCAGAGGCTATGTTTGCACCTTTTTCTAGTTCTCAGGTTGATTAATATTGCTAATGCAAATGGTAGTAGATCCTTTAAACTACAAAACAGATTCAGTGATGTTTGCTTTTCAAAGTGGTAAACTCATCAAACAAAAGTAGGTTTGTATCTACAGAAGAGCTCATCTAGAAGGTAGTCAGTGAACTGATGTGGTCTCCTGAGATGTGAATATGAAATCAGTTTTACTTGCCTTTCAATGCACTGAATAATTTGAAGTGATTCACTGACATAGCCCCTTTGGCTTATGCTGAATAAATTCTTAGGAAATAACTCTGCCACAGCTTAAAATGTTTACATTGTCTCCTATAGCCCAGCCAGGTGACATTCCTCTTTTGAGACCAGCTCAATGGACAGATGGAGTATTTCTCTGGAGGTCCAGTAGGGCAATTCCTGTGTGTTGATGTTAAGAGGCATTTTCTTCAGTCTCCGTATAGCTGAGCCTTAGGTACTTAATTCCCTTAAGAGAATTAAGCTGCCAAGCACAGGATCCGGTGGGCACATGGCACTCACTGAAAGACTGGCGCTGTTATGGGATGGCCCAGTTCNGCTTAAGGAATGTCATTTGGGTGTGCCCTGTGCTTCTAAGTATGCAAAGTAGTCCTAAACCTGTTAAACTTGAACATCAAAGGGAAGTCACATTAGAGACCTCAAGAATCCCAAGGCCAAAGCTGTTTCTTAGAAGCTTTACTAGCTTGTTGGCTCTGACTCATCTTTTAAANAGTGAACCGTTTGCTTAGCTTCCATGACTTCAGTAAAACAGTACTATTACTAAGGTCATCGTCTATGGCATTGGAGAATCATATGCCAAGACACACAAGTTGCTTGGTGTAGAGTTGGCGGAAAAGTCTATTGTAGGCTGGGAGAAAACGTAACTGACTAGAATATTAACTGAGTGTCGTCCCCCCACCCCACCCCCAGGATGTGTGTACTTGGGCATGGATAGGAAATCACTTAGACCTCAGATCTGTGCACCTTGCAGCCATTTAACAAGGGCTGACTACTACTGTCTCCTGTGCTGGTGTTGAGGGGCAGCACTCCGCTGGGTCATCTAGGTTTGAACATGTATTACTGTCACTACTTAGGCAAGTTTGGGTACGTCTGTTTAGTATATGTAGAATATGCAGTGAACTTGGTCAGTTTTTCTTTTTCTTTTTTGGAAAACTAGTCATCAATTTAGGTCCAGTTAATTGAGTTGACAGTCAACTGTGAGGAGATGATGTGTCAACTGTGACAAATGAAAATGACTGTTAGAAAACTTTTATACTCAGTGTGTTTTCTACTAAGATAAAAAGACACACGCACGTGCACATCACAGCTCTGTTAGGGAATTAATGTGAATTTAAAAATGGCAATCATGTTTGTTTGTTTGTTTAAAGAGCATCCACTCCTAGAGAGGGTTTACAAAAGCCACTAAGAGGAAGAAGTAGATGGAAATACAGAGGGTTGGGTCTGTTTTAGGGTTTTTTTTGTTGTTGTTTTTAATTTTAAAATTCCCAGTGCTACTTTCAGAAGAGAACTGATTTTATTACTATGTGCTTTTTGTGACTGAAAAGTCGTNCAATAGAAGGAGTAGTAGCCACTTGGTTTTCCTTTTGTGGTGCTGGGAACCGAACCCAGGGCCTTGCACATGCTAGACAAGCACTCTAGTGCTGAGCTACACCTCCAGCCTGGAAGCTCCCTTTTAATTGCTGGCAAACAGCTTTAAGTGCACTTTCTTTGATTACACTTCCATTTTTGTTAAACTTGAATTTTCTGAAGCCTTTTATGTACCACTAAGCAAATAACTTTAATCTTTAAAAAAAACCGGATTTATATCTTTCGTTATGTTTCTAATTGTTATAAAACATACTTGCTAAAGTAACTTAAGTCCTCAAGTGTAGTTGGGAAACTTATGAAATAGAATTCAGTTACTTCCCCTATACCCAGTTAAGCACTAATTTTATTACCTTATTGCCTTTACATTGCTTAGTCTTGAATTCTGTTCACTATTTTGTTTGAGATTTAAAGTTATTTTCTTACTGTATTTATCATACCTACTGTTTTAATAATCTGCCTTCTTTAAATGCAATAAATCCCAAATGGATTGCTTATTCTTTATAATCAATGCCTTTGAAGTTTTGTTTTTTTTTTTTTTGTCTCATTAAAAGTTTCATTACAAACTTCTACTTAGTTCTTTCATTCTCACCA
Source organism: Neotoma lepida (assembly GCA_001675575.1). Taxonomy (NCBI): domain Eukaryota; kingdom Metazoa; phylum Chordata; class Mammalia; order Rodentia; family Cricetidae; genus Neotoma; species Neotoma lepida. The sequence continues at coordinate 66,241 of LZPO01055203.1, forward strand.
TAGAGTATCTCAAGTATGTACTCTGTTCTCAAAGAGTTCATGGTTTGGATTTAAGAAAATGCACTTGACCTCATTTTTCTGCAACATTTCCTAGCAGGATTGTCACACCTTCGCCAATACAGTGACTGGAAGGCCAGAACACCAGATCTTAAGAGTGCCTTCTGGCCGGGCGGTGGTGGCGCACGCCTTTAATCCCAGCACTTGGGAGGCAGAGGCAGGCGGATCTCTGTGAGTTNGAGGCCAGCCTGGTCTACCGAGTGAGTTCCAGGAAAGGCGCAAAGCTACACAGAGAGACCCTGTCTTGAAAAACCAAAAAAAAAAAAAAAAAAAAAAAAAAAAAGTGCCTTCTGAACTGTCTGGCATCTTTTTAAATCTGTAACTTGTTTTTTCAACTGTAAAAGACTGTTAGCATTAACAATAACAATATTTGACTAAGTATTTTANATCCTGACTGTCAGAAAAGAGGCTCTGGCATACTCATGGATGGCCTGTGTATTAGATTGGTGACAGAGTTGCAGTGTTATCTGAGAATGCAATATTCCACTGTCTGGAGTCTGGATTGGTGCCTTGTGACAATCTTGAACAAAGTTCATTTGATTTGGTATGAGTGGACTTCTGTTTTGAAGTAGTAACAGTGCAAAGCAGTCACTGTTAGATTTGGTTATAGTTCATCTCTCTAAGGAGGAACATATGGAGCTGTTTGACTATTTCTTTTGAATAATTTCTGTTGAGGAAAGGCTGGCTCAAGCATCACCTGTACAGTTAATACTCATATTGACAGCACAATCTTTTAAAACTGTTGCATGTTAAGAAAAGCACATAGGAGCTGGGCGGTAGTGGAGCACGCCTTTAATCCCAGCACTCGGGAGGCAGAGGCAGGCAGATCTCTGTGAGTTCGAGGCCAGTCTGGGGGCTACCATGTGAGTTCCAGGAAAGGCGCCGCCAAAAAAAAAAAGAAAGCACATAGGGCTGGCACAGCTGAGATTACCTGCATGTCGGGCAGCAGTTTGATGCCACATTAGTAGAGCAGGATGAGGGCCTTGGTGGCTGTTCACATAAGCTGTGCAAGGGTACAGAAGTTCACTCTCCTCAAGAGGGCCCTACTGTTATTTCTCTCCTTTCAGAAAAAAATTTTCAAGGGTAAGTTTCAGTTCCAGATCATTCATCACACCACAGAAACACAGTAAACTCTCAGGGGACCTTGGTGCTTCAAAGTGTCTACATTTCTTTTAGTGTAAATGTTACTGTGATAATGCATACAAAAGACTCTTCTGTCCTTCCCTCACAGCCGAGGTGCTTCAGACTGGTAGGGTGGAGTTAGAAGAAATGCTTTTTGGGTGAGTGTGGACCTCCTCAGCAACTGGCAGGAATCCAGAAGTGCCAGCCATGCCCCTTGGCATCTAATACAGGCAGGGTATATCTCTAGGGCGTGCCTGACAAGTGGAGAGTTATACAGCTCTACACTCTTCAAGCACAATCTTTAAACTGGATACTCTGTCCAGTGGGATCATAAGCTGTGACAGTCCCTGGCTCATCATTTGACCCTAAAATGTGACTTAAAGCTGTAACGTATCACAAAGAATGACAAGCCGCACACATGTAGTAACCCCATTTATTTACATATGCACACTTTGCCATGCAGCTACCAAACTGTACTTAGCATAAGCCAGAGAGATGAGCAGTGCCTTGCTGTTTGAAAAGGGCTTTATAGAGAAAAATGACTGTTTACTGAGCTAACTGAATCTCTATAAATTGTTATAATTTAAAACAGCCAGAGATAGTTAAAAAATGTACTTCTAAAGTCTTCTTAGCTTTTATAGTTTGTATACAGGTAAAAGACTGACTTCTTTTAAATTACTGTAGCTGGAAATACAACTTTCAACCTAGTTTAATAAACTGATAAAAAACAAAAATAAATATACATTATTACAAAGCTCAGATTTGTAAGCAGTTGTCAAATATTCTTTAATGTGAATAATTAACTTTTATCAGTAGTGTTATGCACACAGTAGAGGGTCAATAAATGCTGACATACAGAAGTGTTTATGGTTGACAGCAATCCACGGTTAGTCATTCCTTTATAACAAATACATTATAGAGATAAAAGATGAGGACAATAATTGTGACATCAAACATTTTCAGAGAACACAGAATAACTGTCCCTACAATCAGACCTATTCAAAGAAGAGTTGTTTAAAAACAAAGTATGCTCTTTTATGTGTTATACATACAGCAATTACAGAATTCATGTACAAAAAGAAACCAGGCATTTTAAGAAAGTAAAACTTGTAGGGCTGGGCATGGTGGCATGTCATGGAGGGGAGAGACAGGTGGATCTCTATGAGGACAAGGCCAGTCTAGTCTACATAGCAAGTTCCAGACCCACCAAGGTTACAGAGTGGGACCCTGTCTGAAAAAAGAAAAAAAAAAATTAAAAGACTTGGAATTATTTTTTTTGAGAAGAGTTCTGAATAAAAATGGCTGCACACCTAAAATTACTGGACTTTCCTCATTTTTTTACTTAAAAACTACTTAGTATATTTATTCTGGCCAAAATGATAAAAATGTGTATTNAAGAACAACATATGCCAATAATGGATTTTTTTTGAGAAATACATTCAACTTTTGTTATGTTCAGATCATCTAAAGTTGAGCATGAATTAAATTTGTGACCTAAGATACAACAGCCACTTTCAAAGTAGCATTTCCCATCACTACAGTGGTTATGAAATAGTGGCCTTCACTGAGCCCACTGGGAGAAAATTCCTTCTGACATACCAGCATGGGAAATTTAAATTCCCAAACCACTACACTAGAGAGAAACACTCTGCAGAGGCAAACACCGAGGACATCAATTTTCCTAATACTGGATGTAGAAAGTGCATTAGNAAATAAACATCAATGTTAAGAAAAATTTTATGATATACTAGTTAATTCCATTTTCCTGAAAATATGCTAGTATTTAAAACACCTCGTGAACTTACTAAGAAACTTAGGTCACACCTTATATTTCAGTGGACAACAGAAGTTTTTATGAATACTATGAATGATTTAATTTATGCATTTAGAAAGACCAAGGAATAAAAGTTTTGCTATCTGACAGGGCAGTGAGATCTACATTAACAAGACTAATGCTTCAGCTCCGAATTGTACATGGTGTTTATATACATGTTTAAGTTGTCAATGAAATGTTAGAACAAGTATAAGCAGGCCTGGAGCAGCAGTGAATAATCTCACTATCAAATGAGACATCTGCATGACTTCTAAGGCTTAAGGGTCATTCACGGTCAAGACAGGGCCACTCAGATCTCATGGCCTTCAAAGTAGCACCCATAGAGTTTTGAACTCATCATCATGAAACTTAGGACTAGAGTTACAGATGAAAGTTCTCTGGGAAAACTGGAATCAAAATTCACTGTCAAGAATCCAATATTTAATATGGAATTTAATATTTGGAATAAAATTGAGTAGCTGATAATTTGGCTATCCAACTATGTGTTGCTCTGTCATGTCCCTAGTTTCCAATCTAATATATTTTTTTAAAAATAGCAGTACATGTTTCTTTTCTAATACCCTTTTCAAAGGAGGAATTAAAATTTTTTTGTTAGCAAATTAAACCCCCCCCCAAAAAAAAACCAAAAAACCAAAAGAAAACAAATCGAATGTTTCTAAGGAGAAGAGAAACTGGCTAAGGGAAATGACTCGGGCCAGTTTCTCACAAGCTGCACGGGAAGGAAGGCTGTGATTATTCAGCAGCACACTTAGCTCAGAGTAGCACAGACTATAGCAACCCTTGACTTGGAGAGGCATTTGGTCATTTAATGAAAATGTCTCCTATTAAAGAAAGCATACAGGATGCCTCCATTTATAACGGACATGGGCCGTTCCTAAGAAAATGAAGCTGGTCTTAGGTAGAATGCACCCCATTTTTAGAGTAGTCCCACACTCAATGACATGTCTAACTTTCACCATCTGTACAAACATCCAATCATAGTTGCAAGGGTCAAACACAGTTCTTACTACAGATCCAAGTATATTTTCCCATTTTTATAAACCATTATAACTCATTAAACAAGAAGAAAAAGGAAAAAATAAATAAATGGGAACCTTAGAAATAATGGGGTCTAAAATCCCCCACTGTGTATTGCTTAATGAGTGATTCACCAGGTGGCCATACCTGAACTCACAGGTGCGAAACATAGTCAGGGCAAGGCTTGCTATGTCTGTATTGCATGACATACACTGTTGACTGGTGCCACCAGTATAACATCACCACTGCAAGGATATGCCAGATCTGGTGGCTTGATCCGAGGTAGTTTAGCTGTCCTGGAAGGGAGAGTAGAAAGAAAGGCTGATACTATTATTTCAGTATTTAGAGAAAAATACACTTCTACTTCTGGCTACAGATTGACTACAGGTTAATTCAGATTCAAATATTTTTTAAGAGGGTGATCTCATATTTAAGGTTTTATTCCTTAAGTATGCAAATGAATTTCAGAAATGCTATTCCCAACTGTTTCTAGGAGAGATCAGGTGTGTTTGGGTGGTATGGCCTTAGACCCCAACTTTATTTTTAAAATGTAACTTGTGAGGGTCAATGAAATAGCTCGGAATGTAAAGGCACCTGCCACCAAGCCTGATGGTGGGACCCACTATCCCTCAAATCCACAGGACACAGAGAAAGAGGGAACCCACAGTGGGGAACTGACCCTTGACAGTTGTCCTCTGACTGCCGCATGTACCCCCACCAAGAGCACACACATGCAAGCACACACACACAATAAATGTGAAAAAAAAATTAATGTTTAATTTCATGAATTTGATTTTTTCCCCCATGTCTCAACATATTTGGTAGAATAGGGGAAAAGTATTGTATGAAAGGCAAGAGACAGGAGTGACGGGCATGATTTAGGTGTGAATCTGCCAGAGCAGACGCAGTGCATGGCTCGATGTGACCCTAGTAGGCGCACTTCTGCACAGGTGGAAAGGACTAAGTAATTGTTAATACAGGGAGCTTCCTGATGTTTCCTCGTCACAAAACCCAGAGCCAGGACAACTGTCAGCTGCTCCTTAACATCCTGCTATGGCGGTGTTCTGTAAACACCCCCAAGCTCACTTTTTCTTAGCAAGAAGCTTAATCAGAACACAGGATTTAAAATGTGAGTCAACAGGATTCCTCCTGGGTAGGCTCTCAGCCTTTCTCTTGACTCTCAATGAAGCCTACAGATTCATTAATTCATTAATGAATATATATATATATAAATAAAAATTGCTGTCCTGTAATAAATGGTCCACTGATGAGCATGCACATCTATGGATCCACTATGATACATGTTTGTTTTGGTTTTGGTTTTGGTTTTGAAGATGCATTCTCACTANGGAGCCCTAGCTGGCCTAGGACTGTGTAGATCAAGGTAGGCTTGAACTCACAGAGCTGCCTGCCTCTGCCTCCCTAGTGCTAGGATTAAAGGCATATACTTTAACTAGAGCTGTTTTTAGTTTTAAATTTCTTACAGCTATTCACAGTCTACACTGCCCATGCCTCTCTCATCTGTGGGACTTAACATTAGAGACTACCTTTCCTAAGACTTCAGCATGCCCAGTGCCCATCCTCCACTGCTCTCATGTTGCTGCACTCAGCCACACAGCTACACGGCACGTCATACTGAGCTCACCTTGGAGAAATGCTATGTAACACAGGATCTTTTGCAAGTGTTAGAAGAGGCAATCCTTTAACAGCTCATTTGAAGATGGTAAGGCTAAAGCCACATGGCCATCCTTACATAGTGTAGAGCATTTGTACTTGTGTGCAATAAAGAAATAGAATTATATACAAATGTAATTTTTTTTNAAATTTATTTTGCAGTGCTCAGGATTAAACTCTGAGCCTTGTGCATTCTAGGCAAGTGCTCTACCACTGAGCTAAAATGATACAAAAATATACCCAAATTGTACATTTTCAGTATGGGGCTATGTCCTGGTTCTGTCCTCATGTCCTGATGTCTACACACTCAGGTTCTTGCTGCATTCCATTTGTACTGGAAACTCAGTGACGAAAGGACAAGTGCAGAGAGGAATGCTCACAGGCATCCCTCTAGAGTGCCTCCTCTTCAGGGCGTGTGAAGAAGGGTCACATGCCATCCCTAATTCAGCATGGAGGTGATTCTTTCTCTTAGGGGAACATGTGAACACAGCCCCACTCCCTGCAACAAACATCAGTTCTCCCACACGTGGGCAAGCTAGGACTCAGCATGCCCACAGTGCAATGGACATGCTCTGGCCTTGGAAAACTACNTTTATACTCATGCATCTCCCCTGACTAAGCACCACTGAAGTGATTTTTAACCCAGGAGGGAGGGACGGATTTGCAGCCTAGATTGAAACCCCATCTTGATTCANTCTTCCAAACTTAAGTCACTGTTGTAAGTTCTCTAAATGTCACTCTTGAGTCAGGCTAACGCTTACCTGGACTGCATGCTCTCCTTTATTTAAACCTCATACTTTACTTCCATGACCAAGATTGCGACATCACTCACTGAGTGCTTACTGCCCGCCTGGTACTGCGCTGTTCCAGGGGTGATTTCATCTAATCTTCACAGGACCCACAGGAGAGAAGTCCTACAGCTTTGCTTCAGATGTGGAAGCACAGCTTGTTGAGCATGTGCCACCAAGTGGCTCCTGTGGCTTTGAACTCAGGCAGTCTAACTGCAGAGTGCAGAGCAGGAGAACATGCGTGCCNAGTATCTTCTAGGTGGTTTTCACCAGAGCTCCCCAATGCTGGACTTGAAGAAAGGAGATCTTCCCCCTGCTGAGAGTGGCGCCTGAGTACCCTGGGGCAGTGAAGAGTGTTCACCCTAGTGGTATGTGAGGAAGCTCAAAGCCAGATTGCTTGCCTTGAGCTACTGGGCAGAATCTGTGTGAGGCACATGGGCNCCTTGTATCCCAAAGATACATTCTAAGAGCCCTCAGGGCATTCTAAGATGCCCAACACTGCAGAGTACTCCATCCCCGACATACTGCCTTTCCTATATGACTACTGATAGTAATATTTAATTTATAAATCAGCTCTCGGAAGAGATTAAAATATAACAAGTATAACATATACTATAATAGAAGTTTTGACTGGTTTTTCACTCTGGAGTGGTTTCCTTCAGGCAACTGAAATCACAGATAGAGCCCCGACGTACAGAACAGTTNCTCCACACCTGTCTTCTTTTTACTGTTCTTGTGTCCTTACTTCTTGCATTTCTTGCTCTATGTATCTCTGCATATAAAAACTACTTTCTAAGAACAAGGTGGTATAGACGGAGGAGCACAGGTACTATGCTGGTGCCCCACGTTAAAAAGAACAGGGGCCAGCAGAGTGTGATGAGCACTGTCACAAGCTCATAACTGTACAACACTGAGGGTGGTAGGAAATGTCTATGAAAGCCCCTTGAAATTTAAAGTTATGTTTTCTTTGTTTGTTTGTTTATTTGTTTTGTTTGTTGTTTTCCAAGACAGGATTTCTCTACATAGCTCTGGCTGACCTGGAAGTCACTATGTAGACCAGGCTAGCCTCGAACTCATATAGATCTGNCTGCCTCTGCCTCCTGGGTGCTGGGACTAAAGGTGTGNACCATCACGCCTGGTGAAAAAGTTAGAGATATTGCTTAGGAATGGAAGAATCATTCCATAATCAATACTGAGAAACAATCTAAATTTTGATTCTCAGAAGCATTTACTTCAAATGTGTTTTCAGAAGANAGCTACAAAAGCATGATGAACTAGGACCTACCTGGAAAGTACCGTTCTGGAACTTTGGAAATGTAGAACAGGAAAGCCAGAAGAGCAATCACATACATCACAATTACTCGGGGTGCAAAGTCCTGGAAAACAGAGACTGTTTGCTTAGATTTTCCCAGGGCCACTGAGGTCTCCTGGAGCTCAGAGGTAGGATTTAAAGGCTGCTAAGTCTCAATTGTCCTGCTGATGGTCTCCATAATAATGGTCTCTTGTTCTCATTCCACAGGAAGAGGTCCACAGCAAAGCACAGTGATGGCCTAAGAGGTCAGCTACTTATGGAGCTTGAGCTTGGACACTGGTGACAGTCCTGAGATTGCCCAGCTCCTCTACAAATCGGTTACAGAGTACCACGTGTAGGAGAGCCGAGTCAGGAGATTAAAGACTGACAGAACAGCTTCCCACATCCAGATAAACGCCCTGAGCTTTGCTACATGAAGCACACCATCTTACTGCTGGTGCGTGGGCCTAAAGGTCTTCCCAACTCTACTGACAACCAGCAAGCTAAAGCACATAGACTGTTCCCAACCCTGGTTACAAACCCACCTAATTTATTGACAGTTCATGTAAAAAATAGACAACTTCTCTCTTCCTTTTCAAGTATGTGAGGATGATCTTGGCTTTCTCCAACTCTATATTCATCAGTCTCAGATTTCTAACCATTCTAGAATACACCTTCAACCATCTGCTAGGCTTAACCCACCCAGAAATCTCATCTTTAGGAGGGGCATCTCTTCCCAACTTAAAAACTGAGAGCTTTTGAGTGGATTTCTTCACAGGCTCCCTTTGCTTCTCACTAGAACAAGAGGTGATCTTACTAGAATTCTGTTTTTAAGCACCACTCTCCTTTTATGCCTGTTCTCTATCTTAAGTCTTATGAATATAGGAATATTCAAATTTTCCTAAAAATCAATCAACTCGCAAGTTCTTTTTATCATTGTAAGCGGACTGTAATTTACACCTCTAAAATTAATCACTTCTGTATCAGCTACCAGTCATTCTCTTCTAATTGGAATTAAATTACAGAAGCAGCTTCTCATTCTGCTGTCGTATTCTTGGGGGCCCACAGTTACCAGGAAAACAGTGTCTTCCTACGTAGCAGGACAGCTACATGCCCCCTCACTCAGAACAGCTTTGTTCCCTTCCTGGTCTTATGAAGAGAGTACTACTCTCCATGATTTACCACGCCACTCATTCCACTCTGTCACAAAACCACCTTTCTTTTCACTGGTTTACCAAGGGTTTTCCTCTAGGCCACAGTGAAAGCAGCCTCCTGACAGGCCTTCCTCTTCTAGTCAACTAATTCTCCTGGAAGTGACAACGAACTCCATTCAAGTCCAGACAAACGGCACTGTGACAANGGAGACTTAGACCAGCTTNCGTGGCATAGTTACTTACATTAAACATTTTCAAGCTCTTTCTTTAGCACACACTTGGAGCCTTTTTATAAGAATTTCTAAGCACACAGAAATCATTTCTGTGATCCTCAGGAANACAGAGCCCTCCTGGAGCTCTTCCTCTCCCATACCCCCTGTCTCCACAGGATCTGAATCAACAGAATCAAGAGCTCTTCCTTTACTACTCAACTTACTCTTCTGGGTGGGTTGAGTAGCTTCCTCCAGTTCTAGCTACTGTCAAAGATTTATCACTCATCTCCAACTCTATCCCCTACTTTTATTTATATCCCTTACATATCTCTGACTCAACATGTCTAACCATAAATTCTTCAATTCTTCATTGCTTACCCTCAAAAGGAACCAACTGCTCCCACTTCTATAACCCGTTGTCTATGACATTATCACTAGCACAGCAGACAGAACTGCAAACTCAGAAGTCCTCCCCAGAAACACATGTGTACTTGGATACTGAGACAGAAAAAGAATGATGTGATTTCATATAATGACTCATCAGAAATGAGTAGAGACTAACTTATGGCTTTGGAAGGTATGCTTATTTACATAGCTGCAAAAACTATGTTTCAATATGCAACTAAAAACATNCTCCCAAAGGATTCAGAGATACCCACATGGCCTCATGACTCCACTTTAAGGAAGAAATGAAAATGAAGAACAAACAAATAAAGAAAAATCCTGACCACATTGGGCCTACCTGGACAATAGGAGCACTGATTCCTCCATTGAGCCAAACCCAGTGAAGAGTAGGGACCACGCCATACCCCGAAACAGAACAAAAGATGATGGGGCGGAGCCTCTGCCACTGCTGTGTGAGGTAATTGGGATGGATCTGTGCGAAGAACACTGCCAGGATCATTGCAAGCACGGTGATCAAGTACACTTGACGCCAGTACTGGAAGGAAAGGACAACAGTCATTTGGGCTTCCACACCAGACATCACAGGCTCTGTTTACTCAGCTTTAATGTCCAAACAAGATCTCCATCCTCTTCTAAAGAATGCTCCATACAAATGTGAAGTTTTTGAAAAGTTTCTCAGGATGACAAACCAAAACTGAAAGTGAACTGGTAAAGACCACACTTACTTCTCCATACAAAAGCGTTTTCTGACTACTGTTCTATGCAAGGCACAAGGCAAGTGCTGTAGGAACACGGCTGCCTTTGGCATGGCCTCTCCCAGTGACTGCGCACACTGTGGGAGGGGCATCTTGTGAGCATAATGATGGAGTAATGACACTGCTGTGACTAAGTCACATAGATTGCTGAGAACCACAGAAGCAGAAGAGACAACGTCTAAGCCGGGCTTGAGGAACACAAACAGTGTGTGGGGAGAAGGAGCAGAAAGGGGCAGGGAGGTCTGGAGAAAGGTGGCCAAAGGTGAGAAGATTAAGACTGAACTCTGCCATGTTGACACACTGGGCGCTGNTGAAGAACAGGATGGATGCAGGGGGTGGTGGCAGGGACCTGGAACCCCAGAGTGTGACAATTGAGGCAGAAGTTCAGATACCAGTATAGAGAAGAGGTGAGACAAAGCAGGACAGACAGACATTAGGATAGTTTATTCAAACAGAGGGCAGGGCTGAGAGGAAGCGTGTGTGTGTGTGTGTGTGTGTGTATGTGTGTGTGTGTATGTGTGTGCACGTGTGCATGTATGCCTGTGAGTGTGTGCATGTGTGTGTACATATGTACACATACGCACGCACGTGCGCACGCACACACACAC
>LZPO01055203.1:90156-103577 GCA_001675575.1 Neotoma lepida
AAAAAAAACCCAGAATCAGAAACCATAATAATATACAAGCAAAAGACCAGTAGGATAAAAAAATGAGTGAACAAATTGTTTCCATGTTTGAATATGTTATTTGTGANAGCCTAAATCTGTGTTCCTGGGTCGTGGGTCATTCATATTTCTTTCAAGAATTAACAATCTCTTTTGCCCTTTGAGGTGAGAGTTCTACTTTGCATNATCAGAATGGAAGCATATTCTAAATGGACTTAAATGCCATTTAAAGAACGTGAGTGATTGTAAGTTCCCCTCAAAGATCCATGACCTCACTAGCCTTGAGTAGTTGGCTTGGTGTCTTGGACCAGGCATGACTTCCTTCCTGTTAAGTGGGTCTTAAGTCCAATTAGAGAGCCGTTGTTTACCACCAAGGTATGTGTATCATTATTGCACCTTTATGGTTATCCTGCCATACTGGTTTTTGTTGTGGTTCTTATGAATCATACTGAAAGTCTCACCAACATGAATGCCTAAACGTGAAGTGACCAAGAATAACAATAATAGATATGAATGGGGAAAAGCCTAGGAGGCCTCAACCCTACGCAAAGAACCACAGGCAACTAAAGAATGCTGGGAGAGGGAGAAACAGTCTTTCCCAGGGAAGAGCACACCAATTGGTTGTCCAGCATCAAATGGTCAGCCCTAAACATACGTGTGAGTAACATTATACAGGCTGAGCAAATTATATTTAGAAATATGTGCGTATACATGTGCCCTCACCCTTTAAGCCCTACCCCTGACCCCTGCATGCCACGGTCTCTTTTTAGCTTCCTGTNCACTCCAAATCAAACACAAAAATTGAAAAATCCAAAGCCAGGGTCCACGTACGTGAGAGAACATGCTGGGTATGTATGTGTACCTGCATCTGGGTTACTCACATAGTGTATTTTCAGTTGAATCTTTTTTTCTTGCAAATTTCATTTTTTCCTTAAAGCTGAATAAGATGCTATTGTGTATATGCACCACATTTTCAATATTCATTATTGATCGACATCTAGGCTGATCCCATTTCTTAGCTTTGGTAAATACAGTAGCAACGAACAAGGATGTGTAAGCACCCCTGTAGGAGAATATGGTGCCCTTTGGATATATGNCCANGAACATAGAGCTGATCATATGGTACTTCTATTTTTAGTTTTTTGAGGAATCTCCACATTGATTCCCATAGTGGCTATACCAACTGATACTCCCACTACTCCCAAATGGCTAACAACGTTGAATGAACACTTCTAAAAGTATTTACTAGCCATTTTTATTTCCTGNTTGGTTTTGTGACATAGTTTTGATTGGATTGTTTTTTTCTTTTGGCATTTAGTTTCTTGATTTCTTTGTATATTTTAGATAATAATCCTTGGATGGTCATATGCCTGGTAAGGTTTTCTCCCACGCTGTAGGCTGTTTCTTCTTTGATTGACAGTTTGCTTTGCCCAGCACGGTAGCACATCCCTTTAATCCCAGTACAGGGGAGGCAGAGAGAGGTATATCTCTGTGAGGGCCAGGCTAGCCAGCGTACATAGTGAGCTCCTATCTCTAAATAAATAAATGGATTAAAAAAGCTTCCCCCCTATTTTTCTTTTATTGAAAATAGATTTTTCATACAATANATTCTGATTATGGTTCCCCTATTCCTCTCAAATCCTCCCCACCTCCCCTCACATTCAAATCCACACCCCCTTTTTTTTCTTTCTTCTTAGAAAGCAAAACAGAACAGTCATCTAGTACCCAACCTGGTGCAGACCTGTGCAGGCCCTGTGCATGCTGCCACAATCTCTGTGAGTTCATGTGTGTGTCCATTGTGCTGTGTTTAGAAGCCCTTGTTTCCTTGTGTCCTCTATTCCCATTGGCTCTTTCAATCTTTTCTACAGAGTTACCTGAGGCCTGAGGGGAGGGATTTGATGAAGACATCCCATTTAGGACCGNGTGTTCCAAAGTCTCTCACTCTCTGCACATTGTACAGTTGTGGGTCTCACTACTGCAGAGGAAGCTTCTCTGATGATNGCTAAGTAAGACTGGTCTNTAAATATAGCAGAAAGCCATCNGGAGTCATTTGATTGCTACATTCTTTGAGTAACAGTCTTTTATTAGATTTTCCCCTAGGTCGCTGGCCTCAGGTTNTTGACACCTGAGCGGTGTCAGGGATGGGTTCCATGGCATGGAGTGGGCCTTAANTCCANTCAGNTGTTGGTTATTCTCACAAGTGTGCTCCTATTTTATTAGCACATCTTCCATGTAAAGGNGTNGTTGTAGATTGNAGCTGGGTTGCTCTTTGCATTTCTCCTTTGATANTATNCAGAGTATCTTGCAGTCCCATGGTGAATGATCTTTTTGATATGTTCTTGTATTAGATTCCCAAAGACTTTACTGAGAATATTTGCATCTATGTTCATAAGGGAAATTGGTCCATAATTCCCTTTCTTTGTTCCATGTTTGTGTGGTTTGGGTATCAGGGTAACTGTGGTCTCCCAAAAAGAACTGAGCATTGTTACTTCTGTTTCTATTTTGTATAATAATTTGAGGAGTATTTGTTGTTGTTTGTTGGCTCTTTTTTTCAGGGCCCGTCACCCAGCTCCCAAATAAATCACACACGGAGGCTTATTCTTACTTATGAATGCTCGGCCTTCGCCTGGCTTAGTTTCTTGCCAGCTTTCCTTATCTTAAATTATCCCNTCTACCTTTCGCCTCTGGGCTTTTCCCATTCTCTGACTTATGTAAATCTTACTCTTTCTCTGTGGCTTGCTGTGTAGCTGGGTGGCTGGTCCCTGGAGTCCTTCTCTGGCTACTACTCCTTTCACTCCTCCATCTCTTTTTCTCCTCCCAGATTTCTCTGCTTTCTGTTCTCTCTGCCTGCCAGCCCCACCTATCCTTTCTCCTGCCTTGCTATTGGCCGTTCAGTTCTTTATTAGGCCATCCGGTGTTCTGGGCAGGNGCAGTAACACAGCTTCACAGAGTTAAACAAATGCAACATAAACAAAAGTAGCACACCTTAAAATAAGATTCTACTCCAGTATTGGTATTCATTCTTCTTTGAAAGTCTGGTAGAATTCTGCACTAAAACCTTCTGGCCCTGGGCTTTTTTGTTTAGTAGACTTTTAATTACTGCTTCTATTTCATTAGGGGTCTGTTTAAATTGCTTATCTGATCTTTTAATTTTGGTAGGTGGTATGTATTGAGAAATTATCCATTTCTTTTAGATTTTCCGATTTGGAGAAGTACAGGTTTTTAAAGTGTGTCCTTATGATTCTCTTTCTGGACTTCCTTGGTATTTGTTGTTAAGTACTCCTTTTCATCTCTAATTTTGCTAATTTGGATTTTCTCTCTGTGTCTTTTAGGTAAGGTCTCAGCTAGTTTTATGTCAACTTGACACAAGCTAGAGTCATCAGAGAGGAGGGAACCTCAACTGAGAAAATGCTTTTATAAGATTCAGCTATAGGCAAGACTGTAGGGCATTTTCTTAATTAGTGATTGATGGAAGAGGGCCCAGCCCATGGTGTGGGTGGTGCCATCCCTGTGCTGGTGGTCCTGGGTTCTATAAGAAATCAGGCTGAGCGAGCCACATAGAGCAAGCCAGTAAGCAGCACTCCTTCATGGCCTCTGCCTCCAGGTTCCTGCCCTGTTTGAGTTCCTGTCCTGACTTCCTTCAATAATGGATGTGGAAGTGTAAGTCAAATAAACCCTTTCCTCCCCAACTTGCTTTCAGGAATGGTGTTTCATCACAACAATAAAAAATACTAACAAGAGAGGTAATTTGGCTAAGGGTTTGTCAATCTTATTGGTTTTTCTCAAAGAACCAACTCTTAGTTTCATTGATTCTTTGTATTTTTTGTTTCTATTTGATTATTTTTGCTATCTATTTGATTGATTATTTCTTGGTATCTATTCCTTTTGATGTGATTTCTTCTTTTTGTTCTAGAGTGTTCAGGTGTCCTGTTAAGTAACTAGCTTGTGATCTCTCAAAATTTTTAATGTAGGCACTTAGTGCTCTGAACTGCCTCTTAGAACCACCTTCATTGTGTCCCATAAGCTTGGTTATGTTGTATTTTCATTTTCATTCAATTCTNAAAAGTTTTTAATTTCTTTCTTGACCCACTTTTCATTCAGTAGTGAGTTGTTCAGTTCCCATGAGTTTGTAAACTTTCTGTTGTTTCTGTTGTTTCTATCCAACTTCAATATGTAGTGGTCTGACAGGAGACAGGGAGTTATTCCAATTTCTTGTATCTGTTTAGACTTGATTTGTATCCAAGTATGAGGTGCTGAGAAGAAGGTATATTCTTTTGTATGTAGATGGAATGTAAATATCTGTAAATATCTGTTAGGTCCATTTGGTTTATGACATTAGTAAGCTCCAGCATTTCTCTGCTTAGTTTTTGTCTGGATGACCTGTCTATGTATATGGGGTATTGAAGTCACCCACTATCACTATGTGAGGGTCTATATGTGATTTTAGCTGTAGTAGAGTTTTTTTTTTTAATGAACATGGGTGCCTTGTGCTTGGTGCATAGATGTTTAGAATTGCAATATCCTCTGATGGCCTTTTCCTTTGATGAATATGCCATGCCCTTTTCTATCTCTTCTGATTAGTTTTGGTTTGAAGTTAGATATTAAAGTGGGTACACCATCTTGGTTCTTGGGGCCATTTGCATTTTCTATCTTTTTGCCCTGACATGGTATCTATCCTTGATGTTAAGGTATTATTTCATGGATCCAGCAGAAGGATGGATCCTATTTTTTAATCCAGTCTGTTAGTCTGTGTCTTTTTATTGTTGAATTGAGACCATTGATGTTGAGAATTATCAAGCAGTGTTTGTGGATTCCTGTTGTTTTGTTTTTGGGGTGTGGGGCTTTTTCTTCCCTCCTTTGATTTGCTGGGATTATTTATTCTTTATGTTTTCTTGGGTGTGGTTAATTTCTTCAGGTTGAAGTTTTCCAAGTGCCTTTTGTGGGGCTTGAATTTGGTTTTTATCATGGGATGTCTTTCTTTTTTCATCTATTGTGGTTGAAAGTTTTGCTGAGTATAATAGTCTGGGTTGGTGTCTGTGGTCTCTTAGAGTCTAAAGAACATCTGTCCAGGCCCTTCTGGTCTTGAGAATCTCCACTGAAAAGTCAAGTGCTAGTCTAATAGGTCATCTTTTACATGCTAGTTGGTCTTTTTTCCTTTGTAGCTTTAATATTCTTTCTTGTTTTGTATGTTTAGTGTTTTGATTATTATGTTTTGGGGGAATTTCTTTTCTGTTTAGTCTCTTTGGTCTCTGTATGCTTCTTGCACCTTGATAGGCAGTTCCTTCTTTAGGTTAGGGAAATTTTCTTTTGTGATTTTGCTGAAAATATTTTCTATGCTTCTGACCTGGGTTTTTTTTTCCTTCCTCTATTTCTATTATCCATAGATTTGGTCTTTTCATACTATCCCAGATTTCTTGGATGTTTTGTGCCTGGACTTTTTTTAATTCAATATTTTCTTTGACCAAGGTATCCATTTCTTCTATCTTATCTTCAATGCCTGAGATTCTCCCTTCCATCTCTTGTATTCTATTGGTGAGGCTTGCCTCTGAGGTTCCTGTTTAAGTTCCTAAATTTTTCTTTTCCAGTTTTACCTCAGTTTAGATTTTCTTTATTAATTCCATTTCCACGTTCATGTTTTGTACTGTTATCTTCATTTCATTCCACTGTTTCTGTTTTCATAGATTTCATTAATGGATTTATTCAGATCTTCTTTAATTTGNTTTATCTTATTCATAATAACTGTTTTGANGTCCTTGTCTTGTGCTGCAGCTAAATTACATTTCTCAGGGCCTATTGTTGTAGGCTTGCTGGGCTCTCATAGAGACATATTATCTTGGATGTTATTGATTGTGTTTTTACCTTGGCATNNAGGCATCTGGGTTTGGGATAATTATAATTCTAGATATCGATATCTGGTCTTGTNTTTATTCAGTGGTTTCTGTTGCCCTCTCTGGATCTTAAGAAAATATGGTGGTTATANGTTGTCCATAGGGAGTGCTTCTGAGACCCTGCTGTTNGGGACTGAGGATCCTCAGTAGAATGTGTTTCTAGGTATTAGGAACTGACCCGAAGGAATGGGATGTGTTAGAGAGGAGGGGGGTGTCAGATGGTCCACTGGAGGGAGGAATTCTGGCTTTGCCNTAAGGATCTGTGTGGTCAGTCCCCTGAGAATGGAGGCAGAGAGGAAGGAGAGCCTCAGCAGGTGGTCTGCTACAGATGTGAATAATTAGATTTGGAGGACATGAGGGGGAGTGAAGATTGCCTACCTGGTTTCCTGACTGGTGGGGTCAGTGGGTTTCTGGATGTTGGCAGCTGAGACAAAGGGATAGGGTCTAAAAAGGCTTTTTAAATCTACAAAATCCCATTTATTGATCACTGGCCTTATTTCCTGAGCAATTGGGGTCCTAGACAGAAAGCCCTTTCCTATTCCTGTGTCTTGAAGTGTACCCCAGTTATTTTCTCTCCTTTCCGAGTTTCAGGTCTTACGTTATGATTCTTTGGTCCATTTGGTGCTGAGTTTTTTTGCAGGATGAGAGATAAGGAGGCGGAGAGATAAGGACTTGGTTTCATTCTTCTACATAGAGATACCTAGTTTTTCCAGCACCATTTGCTGAAGATGCTGTTTTGCTCAGATGTGTATTTTTNGTGTCTGTCAAATATCAAGTGTCTATAATTGTATGGACTTGTATTTGGGTCCTCTGTTCTAGTCTATTGGTCTTTATGTCTAATTTTGTGCTAGTACTATGCTGTTTTCATTACTGTGTTTCTGTAGTGTAACCTGGAATCAGCAATGGAGATACTTGCAGCAGCATTCCTTTTGTTCAGTATTACCTTGGCTATCTGTGGCCTTTGTGCTTCTATGTAAATTTTAAGATTTTTTTTCTGTTTCTGTGAAGAATACCATTGTATATTTGATTTGATCTGCACTGAATCTATTGAATGAGTAGATTGCTTTTGGTAGCATGATCATTTTCTCAAATTGGTTTTTCCAATCCCTGGGCATAGGAGGGCTTTTCATCTAGAGCAGCAGTTCTCAACCTGTGGGCTGCGACTCCTTTAGGGGTTGAACGAATTTATCACAGGAGTTGCCTAAGACCATTGAAAACAGNAGATATTTACATTACAATTCATAACACTAGCAAAATTACAGTTGTGAAGCAGCAACAAAAGTAATTTTATGATTGTGTAGGTGGGGTTTTTCATCAGGACTGCTGGCTCCCCAATAAATGACAGGGATTATTATTAATTACAAGTGCTCAGCCAGTACCTTAAGCTTGTTATTAACTACCTCTCACAACTTAAACTAACCCATATTTATTAATTTATGTGCTGCCACACGGCTCACGGCTTGTTACCTCATCTTCTACATGTCCTCCTTCCTCTCTGTCTGGCTGGTGACTCCACCCTTCTTCTTTCCAGAATTCTCTGTCTGACTCTCCAGCTTAACCTCTTCCTGTTTCTAGCTATTGGCCAGTTAGCGCTTTACTAAACCAGTGAGNGCAACACATCTTCAAGTGTATAGAAGGATTATTCCACACCATGNTTGAGGGTCACCACAACATGAGGAACTGTATTAAAGGGTTGCAGCATTAGGAAGGTTGAGAACTACTGTTCTAGTGTCTTCCACAATTTATTTCTTNCAATTTTATGGTGTTTATTATACAAGTTTTTCATATCTTTGTTTAGGTCTCTTCCAAAGAGTGGAAGTCCCCCCAACCCCTACAATTTCTTTTCCAAATTATTAGTCATTGGTGTTTAGAAGAGCTAATGGTTTTTATGTGTTAATTTTATATTCTTCCATTTTGCTGAAAGTGCTTATCAGTTCTGAGAGTTTTGTGGTCGATTATGTATANAATCATATCATCTTCAAAAAGATACTTTGACTTCTTCTTTTTCTATTTGTATCCCTTTCATTTCCTCTTCTTGTCTTATTACTATAGCTAAGACTTCAAGTANTGTATTGAATAGAACCAGAGAAAGTAAGCAAACTTGTCTAGCTCTTGACTTTAGTAGAAATGCTTTGAGATTTCCCCTATTTAATACAAAGTTGACTGTAGATTTGTCATATATAGTCTCTTATTATATTGAGATATGTTCCTTCTATTCAANGTTNCTTCAGGGTTCTTTATATGAGAGCATATTGGATTTCGTTAAAAGNATTTTTGTGTTTATGTTGGATTTTGTTAAAAGCATTTCTGTATTTATTGAAATGACTGTGATTTCTGTGCTTGGGAACATCTCTCTCTCTCCCTCCCCNCCACACAAAACGTGTAANGTGTATTGACTTACATATATCGAAACAACCCTACATCTCTGGAATAAAGCCAATTTGATTATGGTGAATGATGTTTTTGATATTTTCTTGAATTTAGTGTGTAAGTATTTTGTTGAGAATCTTTGCATTTAAGTTAATGGGGGAAACTGGTGTGTAATTTTTGTTTTTATTGGGTCTTTATTTTGGGATCAGTGTAACCCTAGCTTTGTAAAAAGCATTGGTGAGTTCCATCCTTTTCTATTTGTGAAGAACTTGAGAAGCATTGGTGTTAACTCTTCTTTTAAGGTAAAAATTCACCAGTGAATTCATCTGAGCCATAACTGCTTAAAGTTGGGTTAATTTTAAATCATACCTTCCATCCCACTGTTTATTATAAATCTGTTTAAATTGTTTATCTAATCTTGGTTTAATTAGGATAGGTCATATGTGCTTAAAATCTATTCAATTCTCTAAAACTTTCCAGTTCATTGGAATATATGGTTTTAAAATAAGACATGATTTTCTGAATATCACTGGTATCTGTTTTAATGGCTACCTCTTGTCTTTAATTTATTAATTTGAGTACTCTCTCTTTCTTTCGTTAGTTTGACTAAATGTTTCTCTATTTTATTCTCTCCCCCGACTCCTTGGTTTTTTGAGACTGAGTCTCTCTCTGTAACCCTGGCTGGCCTAGAACTCATAGAGATCCACTTGCCTCTGCCTCCCAAGTGCTAGCATTAAAGATGTGGGTGACCACANTGGCTTGTTCATCTTTTTGAAGAACCAATAGCCTCTTCATTGATTATTTGTATTGTTTTTATTTCCAGTTCATTAATTTCTCCCTGGACTGTAATGGTTTCTTTCTATGTACGCATTTGGAGTTTGGCTTGTTCTTCTTTTTCTGAGCCATAAGGTACATAATTTTAAGGGTTGTTTTTTATACCTTTCTGGTTTCTTAATGTAGGCACTGAAAACTATGAACTCCTTTCATGAGTCTGCTTTGATTCTATCCCATATGTTTTAATATGCTTTGTCTTCATTTTCACTTTCTTTTAGGATTTTTTTAATTCTTGAATTCTCCAAGGACCCATTTGTCATTCAATACTGTGTTACTTAATCTCCATGAGTTTATGTATGTTCTAAGGTTTTTGCACTGTTGATTTTTAGTCTTATACCATCATGATCAGATAGGATACAAGGGATTATTTCAATTTCCCTGTATTTGTTGATACTTGCTTTGTGTCCTAATAGATGATCTGTTTTGGAGACAGTTCTGTGGGATGTTGGAGGATATGAACTGTGCAGCAGTTCAATGGAATGTTCGGTAAGTGTCTGTTGAATCCATTGTTGTCATTTAATTAGCACATTTCATTCTTTTATTTTCCCACTTGGGAAGACC
This sequence comes from Neotoma lepida, assembly GCA_001675575.1. Classification (NCBI taxonomy): domain Eukaryota; kingdom Metazoa; phylum Chordata; class Mammalia; order Rodentia; family Cricetidae; genus Neotoma; species Neotoma lepida. The sequence goes on from LZPO01055203.1 coordinate 99,828, forward strand.
TGTCAATTGATGAGAGTGGTGTACTGAAGTCACACAGCACTTCTGTGCTAGGGTCAATCTGTGTCTTTCCATCTAATAGTATTTGTTTTATCAGATGTGCTCAGGGCATGTATGTTTAGAATTGTAACATGCTCTTGATGGATTGTTTCCTTAATCTATATGAAGTGACTACTTTTATCTTTTCTTTAGTTTTGGTTTGAAACCTATGTTGCCAGATTTTAGAACAGTGACACCTGCCTGATTTTGAGCCCATTTGCCTGGGATACATTTTCCCACCCTTTCATTCTAAGTTGTATCTGTCTTTTGCAGTGATGAACATTTCTTGAAGGCAGCAATTATATGGTCCCTGCTTTTTACTAGTGTGTGTTTTCTGGTTAGAGAATTGACATCATTAATGTGGAAAGCCATTATTGAAAAGGCTTATATTGATTCCTGTCATTTTGTTGATGTTTAGGTTTATTTTTCTTTCATGCATGGATTTGATTTTCTCCTTTGGTCTGAAAGATTTATTCAATTGTTTTTGGTAAGCTGGCTTAGTGGTCACAAATTCATCTAATCTATTTTTATTATAGAAAGTTTCAATTTTTCCTTCAGTTATGACAGATAGCTTTACTAGGTATATTAATCTGGCCTGGCAGTTGTCTTGCAGAACTTGAAATGTCCAGGCCTCCTGCTTTTAAAGTTTCAGTTGACTAATCTGCTGTTATTCTGATGGGCCTGCTAGTTATGGCACTTGGTGTTTCTCTTATTGTTTTCAACATACTGTCTCTATTCTGTATGTTTAGTTTTTTAACAATAGTGTGATGAGGGGGCTTCTTCACAGGGCAGAGTTCACAGGGTGTAGTTTTGAGGGCCAAATTATATAGGCCAATGCCATGTCTATACAAATGTCATCTTATGAAATACAGAGTATTGATACTGAAATGATTTTTAATCAAGAGAACTGGTCTTCATACAGATTCATAAATTATTCACACTGTAAACACAGTTACAAGTATACAAGATGAAAGGATGACAGCTAGTTTCCAGTCTTGAAGATGCTCCCAAATTAGCCCATTAGTGTAAGTGGCTCCATTACAATTTTCTCTATTTTAATCAATTATTATTATTGCTTGTGAGTTGTGGCAGGAGTTTTTCGTGGAGCCTAGGATCCTTTGGAATGCATGATCCTCCTCCTTCAGCCTACTGAGTGCTAGGATTACTTGTCCTTGCCCCGCCCCCCCGCCACTCCACTGATGTGCTTTTGAGATGGTGTGTGCTGTGCATACCCATGCTGTGCAGCAGAGCTACTCTGATCATTCTTCTTTTGCTACACTTTATTTCATACCAGAGTGCTGTGTGGTGTTACCCCAGGCTGCCCTCTAACTCCTGATGCTCTTGTCCCAGTCTCCTGAGTGCTAGGATTGCAGNTGTGGACCACCACCTCTTCAGTTTGATCTCTGTTACCGTGATAAATACCATGACCAAAATCAACTTGCAGAGGAAAGGGTTTATCTAGTCTAACAAGTTACAGCCCATCATCTTCAGACATTTTACACTGAAACACGCCACAGAGCAGGAATCAGTAAAGCTTGCATATGCTAAGCTCTTTCATTGCTCTGAGAGTTATGCTTTTTATTTGAAATGTTATTAGAGCCAGTAGGGAGGTCTGATTAATCATGATGTACGGACATTGTACAATGATATTTAATCTCCAGATGGCCAAACTTTCAACATTAAATTCCCTCACAAATGATAAACATAATTTTAAATTATCAGAATTCTACACTAAGCGATTTAAAAACACTTTTTTTTCCTTCTAGACCAGGTATGTTGATTTATCTTGTAATCTCAGAATTTGGGAAGCTGAGGCTGGAGGATTTCTGTGAGTTCTAGGCCAGCCTGAGCTAGAGAGGGAGACCTAGTCTTTTAATTTCTATGCTTCTTTATTATGGTACTTTCCTTGGTTTCATCAGATTCCAGCCTCAAATCTATCTTCATTTGAAACTCATAGCCAATACTTACTAGGGTTTTCCAGTATCACAGAGGGAATGTGTTCTATACCCATTTCTGAGAAATATCACTTTTACTGGCTATAAGTGAGGCTTTGCTTTTTTCATCTGTTAAGTAAACATCATTCCAAGCAACCCAATGACTTGTAATGACTAGCAAATGAAAACATATACCAAGCATCAGCTGTAGAAAAGGTATCGATAGTGTTCGGTCCCTTCTNCTGTGGCATTTGTAATTTCCTGATGAATAAATTCCCAAAGCTCATTGATAAATTTGTTCAAGTCTGATGAGATCCNTCTGATCTAAGAGACTGAAAAGAGTAAGTTAAATAAAGCTAGTGATGTCAAGTATTCAATGACAGTTGGTATAGTCTGTCAATGGGCCTTCTTGGAATTAGGGACCAATATTAATATAAAGAAAACAATGCCAAAATTTTTGGAATACAAAATTATCTTTTTTTTTTAAATTTCTTGTTTCTTGGTAATGAATACAAATCCACAACTATTTAGTTCTAGTAAGTGAACAAATTGTGTTTCTTAATTTGATCCAATTGATGTGTTGTTATTTATNATAATTGCATTTGATTAGTAACAGGGCCACTATCTGCAGAGATCAAAATCCTAAACAAATTCCACCATGGAAGAATGACCAAGATCACAGATCAAGAGTGATTTACAGACATCTGTAGTTGGTTTTGGTTTTTTTCACTCTTTGGGGGCCGCCACCCAGCTCCCAAATAAATACATGGAGACTTAGTCTTACTTATAAATGCCCCGCCTTAGCTTGGCTTGTTTTTAACCAGCTTTTATAACTTAAATTATCATGTTTTTTTTTTAACTTTGTTTTGCCTCTGGGCTTTTTACCTTTCTTTATTCTATATGTCTTTCTTTCCTTCTTACTCCATGGCTGGCTGTGTGGCTGGGTGGCTGGTCCCTGGCGTCCTCCTCTCCTTCTTTTCTTGCTCCTCCCTTTTCTTCTCATGAGCCTAGATTTCTCCTATTTATTCTTTCTGCATGGCAACCCCGCCTACCCCTCCCCTGCCTAGCTATTTACTCTCTAGCTCTTTATTAGACCAATCAGGTGTTTTAGGGAGGCAAAGTAACACAGCTTTACAGAGTTAAACAAATGCAACATAAAAGAATGCAACACATCTTTGCATCATTAGACGAATATTCCACAGCATAAACAAATGTAACACATCTTAAACTAATATTCCATAACAGACGCCACCGCTCACAGTGGGAATGTAGTTCAACAATCCTCTTGGGTCTAAAGTGAAGTTTTAAAACCAAGAAAGAGCTGGGATGTCTTGATTATCTGGCTATTGGCTAAGTGAAGCTTAGGGAAATGTACCTACTGTATGAAGAATGAACTTTACNCAGTTTTGCATCAACGTGTGNTCAGATTGCTTTGTGGTGCAGTGGCACTTGTGGAGTATGTCACTACTGCTAGACTGAAACTGAAAACAAAGCATGGGTAGTTCAATTTTCTTGGGAGTAAGATGACTGGGACAAGATTATTCATTAGCATGAAGTTTATTTATAAGGATGAATGGAGAAGGAAGGAGCTGAAAAGGGAGTTGGGAGACAGTGAGGGAAGGATGNAGAGGCACCTGGAGTCTCACCTGCCACTGTAAACTCTTCAAAGGCAGGGAATACATCTGGTTCATTGTATGCAGGCTAAATAACACAGCACTGAAACGTATCTACACACAACAAGTGCTTTTGAACATAAGGGGTGATGTCTACTCTGAATGGG
>LZPO01055203.1:150934-162520 GCA_001675575.1 Neotoma lepida
TACTCAGAGGCTTATATTAATTATAACTGCTTGGCCATTAGCTCAGGCTTATTACTGACTAGCTCTTACACTTAAACTCAGCCCATTTCTATTATGGCTGAGTTTCTTATATGTCGCCACGTGTTCNGTGCCTTTACCTGCGTCCTGTTACATGTTGCTCCTTGGGCAGCTGGCTGGCATCTCCTGACTCAGCCTTCCTCTTCCCAGAATTCTCCTTGTCTGAGTATCCCACCTATACTTCCTGCCTGGCTACTGGCCAATCAGCATTTTATTTATCAACCNATCAGAGCAACACATATTCACAGCATACAGAAAGGCAACCCTATCAAGGTCTGTGATAGAATGGGCTAGGATGTGGTGGTAAAAGGAGATAGAAGATGATGGGACAAGGGATATTTGTCCCAGAGGGACAAAGGACTGCCTCTGGATAGAGAACAGACAGATGTGGCCCATAGGCAAATGGCAGCCTATAAAGGTAAAATGGGAAACCTTGTGTTAGGATGGGGTGTTTAATTGTAATTGGGTATGTTAATTAGGTGAGCCAAAGGGGCTTCTAATTGCTGGACTTCAATACTTTAGAGTCAATACTTGCTGAAATCAATACTTCTGATTGCTGGACCTCGGTAGTCAGCCTCTGGAGGGATAAGTGACCAAANAAGGGAACAAACCTTGGTGGCTAGCTTTAGGAATGTAACCTANTAGTTTTTAGNGAGGCAGAGGGAATGGGAGAGANGGGCAAGGCCTGCCAGAGCCATGCCAGCCATGCTCNANCTGGCCAGAGTCCCTTCAAAAACAAATNTGGNTATGTTTCTAAGGGGTCATCTATAATGACTGAGGTGAGAAGATCCATCTACGTGTGGGCAGTTCCACTCCCTGGACTGGGGCACTGNACTGAGTAAAAAGGAGAAATGGAGCTGAGAGCAAACATTGTTCCTCGNTGCTCCTAACTCCAGANGCAATGTGAGCAGCGCCTCCTGCTCCCNCTGGACTGACTCCCCCTCCCCTACCACGATGGACTATATCTGTAAACCATGAGCCAAAATGAATGCTTTCTTTCTTAAATTGCTTCTCTCAGACACATTCCACAGCAAGGAGGAAGGTGACTGCTACAGTGTCCATTTCGAAAANGTTAAAAATGACACTAAGTTTAGTCAGGTATTCTTTTGGTTCAGAGCCACAAACACCATTCCAGAATTGAGCATTCCCTGCCTTCACAGTAAAATATTTTTTGTTAATCATTTTTATATTCAGATTCAATGTAACCTCTAGTCTCTCCTCCCNAAATGTCAAGAGGTTGGACTGATGTCACATGACTCAAAGCTCCAGTTCCTAAGGATATGGTCAGTATTCCCATCTCCTGAAGCTGTGGGGGGGGGTGTCCACTGTGAGTCACTCATTGGCATAAACTCAGGAGGAATGTGACAGACTCATAAACAGCAAAGACTTAGGTTTCTCAGGGCATTCTGAAGATTTAGGCTCCATCCCAGAAGTGAGAGAAAAACAAAAACAAAACCCAAGTCACACTTTTATTGTACAAGTGGTGTATTGCAGGCCCTCTCTCTGAAAAGCTTTACAAACAAAGAGAGATTTCCACTATGCCATGCACCAGAAACTAGAGATAAATTTGAGCATTATGTTGGAAGTCACTTATCTGGGTCTGTGTAGCCCTGAGTGTCCATCAGTGTTGTTTGATGAACATGAGAGCCTTAAGGTTCAGTGTGGATAGCGTTACAATTGCTACAGCTTCTGGATTCATGGGAATTTTCCGTCTTTATCCCCTCCAAGTCAATTTTGTCAGAGTCTCCTTTATCANGTCTCAGAATGGCGTGCCAGCTGGGTTTGACTTCCAGCCACTGCATCTGCTTACTCTCAGACTGTGGTTGTCTTTGCTGATGAGGTCTATTTCTTGGAGAAAGTAGTTATTGGATNTTGTTTTTTAACCCACTCATCTAGCCTGCATTTATTAGTGAGTTGAGGCTGTTTACATTTAAGGTTATTATTGAGACATATTTACTAATTCTTATCCTTCTGTTGTTGTTTTTCTGGTTGGTTGGATTATTGTCCCCCCTCCCCCTTTTGGTATTAGGGGTTTGATGGTTTATGTATTGGGCAGGATAGATTCCTTCCTAGTCTTCCTTTGTTCATTTGTTCCTCTCATTTTACCCACTCTTTAGGACTCACTCCCCACAACTACTCAGAAGAGAANGAAACAGTGCAATACCAAATCATACAATACAAAGACAGATACTTAAAATTGGTTAAAACATACTAATACATCACCAATAACCATAAGGTAGAAAATGGCAAAACCAATGTAGTGTGCTATGAAATGAAAATGTATCTGGGGTACACATGAGTGAGGANGTGGGGGAAGGGAGGTTAGAGGAAAAATAAGATGTANTAAAAGAAAGTGTGGAGCTGGAGCAGTGGCTCTGTGGTTATTAGCACTTCCTGTTCTTGCAGAGGACCCAAGGTCAGTTTCCAGCACCCAGTCAGGCTGCTCACAATAACCTCCAGCTCCAGGGGATCCAATTCCCTCATCAGGCACTCATACACACGACACACACACCTGTCTCTTATACACATCTAGATGTGTATAAGAGACAGCATATATAGGCACATATGCATTGTTTATACACATAAACATGTGCACACATACATGCATATGTACATGTGCACACATATTTAAAAAATTAAAGAAAAAGTAGAGAATAATATTCTGGAGGGGAAAAGAGTAAATGATTAGAATATTTTAATTAAAAAATTTTAAGAACTCTCAAAGTGATTTCTTCATTATGAGAAAGTCCAAAAACAAAATCAGAAAAATGTAACAAGGTTAATAAAATATAGAAACATTAAGAGCTTAAAAAAAAAGCTTAAGTTACTATAGAAAGAGGAAAGGGAGAGGGTGCAACAGAAGAAAAAAGGACGATTACCCAGCGATGGAAAAGGTAAATAAAATTAGATGACGTTATTGGGGGAATAAGGAATAAAAATGTTTTTAGTTTGATAAAGTAAAAGTCATGCTGAATGAATAGTAAAAAGAAACCAAGGGGAAGCACCTAGAGAACNATCCTGGGAAAGATGGCTGTTGAATTGACTTCTTTACCGGTCCTTCAGAAGTAGAGCCCGCCAGTTACACGCATCCTCCAGAGCTGCAAGGACGTTAATAGCTCGCTTCCTCCAGGGGCACTGGCTGGCCACCCTTTCCTTTGCAGTCTAGGACTGGGCAGGTTCTCCCATCCTCTTGAGACTCCCGCATCATACCTTTGGGTGGCTGACGCTCTAGCTGGGCAGTTCGTTCAGTGTGGGAGGCAACCCGGGCACTGAGCTGTGTATAGGCAGAGCGCGGTCTTGGTTCCTTTCAGACCCCTAAGAGCGGCTCACTCTGCTGGAGGCACAGTGAATGTCAAGCACTCTACTGGGCTTCAGAGTTCTTTGTGCAGCTGCGAATGGTGGATGGAACTCCGTACCTCAGGCTCAGGCTATGAGAGTCCAGATAGTCTCAGTTGAAGAGGTCTGCTTCCAGCTACCTTTTTCTGAGATAAGCCTCCTGCCCTCTGAACTTTTGAGCTTGTCAGTATTGTGCCCCCCCCCCCAACTCCCTTCAGTAGCCTTCCAAGGGCTATCTCTCACCCTGAGTCTATGGATGTTTAAATTCCGGCTCCTTGACTTCTTGCTGTCTGTTCTCAGGCTCATTTTTTAAATCAGTAACATCCCTTTCAAGATGGTGCCTAGGAAGCCCCCTCATTCATATACAGTGAACGATGGGATGATGGGAATGTCTTTCTAAAAATGTGTTGCTCTGATTGGTTGATAAATAAAGCTGTTTGGCCAATGGTGAGGCAGAATAAGGTTAGGTGGGACATTTGAACTAGGGGAAGAGCAGCAGAAAGCAGAGCGGGGACAGACGCCATTCTGCCGCCCAGAAAGCAACATGTAACGGCACACAGGTAAAGCCACGTGGAACATGTGGCAACATAGATTTATAAAATGGGTTAATTTAAGATGAAAGAGCTAGCTAGCGAGAAGCCTGCCAGGGCCATAGTTTAAAAATAATATAAGCCTCTGTGTGTTTATTTGGGTCTAAGCGCCGGACGGAGCCGGGTGGGATTAGGACCGAAATCGGACAAACTTTCGTCTACAATGGGATTCCTCTCTCCAGGTGAGAAACCATCTCCTAAACCTGCAGCTGGACATGAGATGTGTTCTGTTGTTGCCCCAAGAGATGGGACTGACAGTCTCTTTTCACTTCTCTGGCTTACCTCTTGGAATAGAGTCTGCTTTCCCCCACTCCACTGCATGGAAGCTTCTAGTGCACCTAACTCCCTGAAGCCTTTTTACATGGATAACAAATGATAGGCACCTAACAGCCCTACAGGGGTTTTAGATGAGGAGAATGGGAGGGAGATACGCATATGTACTNTTTGTTGATAATAAGCAGTATTAATCTACTCTTTAGAAGGATTCTTTACCTTGACCAAAATTGCCACTGAATTCATGTGGGGCGGATATCATAGGGAAACACATAGCTATTAAAGTGTTGAGAGCTGACCGATTCTCAATACTCACTCTCCGATGTGGATAAGAAATTAATATTTAGGTGGGAAAATTAGACTAAATATAGCAGTTGAGGGGGAGTACAGAACTGCATTTATTTTGTGTTTGGTGGTTATATTACCCAACACTGTAAGCATATTTTATTTTTTATACAAAAATGAATGCTGCTTTTGTGGGAGGAAACTGTCTCATGTGGTGTTGAAATTATTCCTCTACAAACTGTATTTTATCTCGGGAAGTGATTGGTGTCAAAAGTATTGCTTGTATCAAGATATATGTGCAGAGTGGAGTTGCCGGGTTATATATAGTGCCCTAATGCTTTATGCTGATGGTGTACTGACAGGATTTACACCAGCTATTCTTTTTTTTTTTACCTTGAACTGTAAGGTGCATTAGTTTCTGGATTTATATTTGTAAGACTTTTAACCATTTAGGTGTTATTTTTAACAAACACACACATATTTATGATCCTCTAGTTCCAAGTTGAAAATAATTACGAAATGGTGTTGCTTATGGGAACATGAGCTGGTGTAGAGGTTTGACAAACAGCACTTTAAATACGAGTCACAACTACTCAGTGATAATTGTTATTATTTTTTGATGGCTTTCAGTAAGAAGGTCCTCTTTCCTTATGTTTATTTTTGTGTGGGGAAAGAACATATGTCACAGGTTGCTAGTGTATGTCACATGACTTGAGGGAGTCAGCTGTCTCCTCCCACCACATAGGTGGAACTCAGCTTGGTGGCAAGCACCTTTACCCACAGCCATCTTACTGTACTGAAAGTGTCCTCTTAGGAAGGAGGATGGTGTGGTGACCAAGCACCCAAACTCTGGAGTTGGTGCTCAGGTTTGAATCCTAGCCTGCAGATGGACATAGGGCCTTGGCCCAGCTGCTGAACTCCTCATACCTGAGTTCTTCAAAATTTAAAATGGGGAGAAGAATATGATTGTTCTCAGGATTAAATGGAATAACACAGAAAACATGTAAACTGCTAAATGACTATTTGAATGATGTAGACGAAAGTTTGTCTGGTCCCACCTGGCTCCCGTGGCCACTTAGACCCAAGTAAACACACAGAGGCTTACATCATTTTTAGGTGTATGGCATGGCAGGCTTTTCACTAGCTAGCTCTTACATCTTAAATTAACCCATTTTATAAATCTATGTTGCCACGTGTTCCACATGGCTTTACCTGTGTGCCGTTACATGTTGTTTTCTAGATGGCAGAATGGCATCTGCCCAGCTCTGATTTTTTTCTCTCTCCCCTAGTTCGAATGTTCCTCCTAACCTTATTCTGCCCCACCATTGGCCAAACAGCTTTATTTATCAACCAATCAGAGCAATACATTTTTAGAAAGACATTCCCATCAGAATGATGGTGCTTTATAATAGCACCATCTAGTTCTTTTTATAAAGATTAAATTTTTATTTATGTATGTGTAAATCTGTGTATGTGAATGTGTGTGTGTGAATGTGTTTGTGTGAATGTGTGTGTAAATGATGTGTGCACGTGTTTGTGTGAATGTGCATGTGTAAAATGTATTTGTGTGAATGTGTGTGTGTGCGTGTGCTACGTGCACACTTGTGTGTAGGTGCCTTCAGAAGTCAGAAGAAGATGTCAGCTGTTGTTANAGGTACGTGTAAGCCACCTGATGTGGATTCTGGGAACAGAACTCAGGTCCTCTGCAGGNCATCCTTTCAGCCCCTAATAACTGGAGTTTTTATAACAACCTTGGCTGTTTTCCCCCCTTGAAATACATATGTGGAATGAGGTCTCAGAGAAATTCAGTATTGTACCGTGAACAGAGGCTGGGGATTGAAAGATGTGATTGGCTGGCCACTGTGGCTCAACGTATTCAGCAAGCTGAAAAAGATGAGGCAGGGGGATCTTGAGTTGGAGGCTAGTCTGGGATACATAATAAGACCATGCCTCAAAACAACATTAAGAAAAAAAAAAACTAAACAAAAAGGTGTGGCTGGTTTCCACACTGTAATTCATTCCATTAAGTTGTTGTTGCCTCAAAACTGGAGCAAATCTCCCTTCTATGGGAAATTTTGAAAGGTAAGCACAATAGAAATACCTAAGTCCAATTCTCATGAATATGTTAACCCCAAACAAAATACCACACTGTGTGGAAAGAAACCAGTACATGGCCTACAAACATGTTATTTGGGGGAGGAGGATTAATATTATTACAGAGGCATAAGTGTAAAATTTATGCAATATGGTTAGATTGGAATTCATTGTAATTTAGAGAAATTTGGAGGGATTTTATGAGCATGGATATTGCACACAAACTGTCACACACTCTAGAGCCAGTTTTAATTATGTGCACATGGATTAGCCAATCTATTAGTTCTGGGAAATCTTCCTGGAAGTACTCGGGAATGTTAATACCTATTTTGCCTCTTTACCTTTTNGACAGCATAAGGGATTCTCTCTCTTCCATACTGTCCCTCACTTCCTAAACCTTTGATGGCAAACCCACTGAAACAGCTTCTCCAATACCTCTCTCTCTGAATAGTTGAAAGCTGTGTGTTGGAGAGGGTTGATATCCTTTATCCACTCTGCAAATTTCCTGGACTGTTTAGAATTACCCTCACCAGAGTTCTAGACATCTTCCTGCCACTTAACACTCATGTAGCTATAGTTGGGCACTGAGCACAATTTGAATACTAATAGTGTGCATGTTGTCTATAATGTTAGAAAGAAACAAGACAGTGAGACTTTCCCCAGACCTAGACTATCCCTGTGGTGATAGTAGTGGTGACTAAAGCCGAGACAGTAGAGTGCTTTGTACTATCCTTATATTTGAGACAGCCAGATCAAATTTTGACCTTTTCTTGTGTAGTACCTCATCTACAGTGACCTTCCCCACTCCTCAAGATGATTGAGTTGGTATGTTTTGAAAAATCGTTGGCTCACATATGTTTCCACACATTTTTAGTGACCAGGTCTTTCACTACCTTGAGTCTTCAGTTGTTCTCCCCTTTAACCCTGTTGCCTCACTCCCATGCCATTTCAGTTTTTCTCTTTTATAAATTTCCTCATTTTATTAACTTTTCTGTTAGGGACTCTTTACCATGTGGTTATAGGCAATGAAATGTTTCCCTATTTTTGTTTAGATTATTTCCTTTTTATTAATATAAATAACATCCTTATGCAAATTCTTAAACATCTGTGTTCATTTCCATAAGTAGAACTTGTAGCTGTGTCATTTCTGCCATTTCTCCATGTATATTAAAGGCTTTAGATCGATTTTTGAGAGTTAACCAGTGTTTTTCTCTCATCACTAATGTGATAGTATTTGTCTCACTAGAAACTGATTATAATCTAAAGTAATTTTGTCAGCTCGATAGATAAATTGCTACAATGATCTTTTCCCTTGAATACAGATCTTACTGTGGCCCAGACTGGCCTTGAACTCTAGGTCATCTAGATGGTGGAAGTTCAGATGTGCCCACCATATAAGGTGTAAGGTGTGGGATGCTACTTTTAAGTGATGGTAAAAGTGAACTCGTTTTGCATGTGTGTGACTTGCATCACTAGTATTTATAGTTTGTGATGCTTTGAAAATGTATGTTATATTTTAATGATGACACTGTGTTCTACCCTGAATTTCATGGGTTTTGTACTGATAAGATTCTTCTATAATCTAAGAATAGACCCATATATTATTCTTATTTTATTGCAATATGAAACTCAGACATTTGCCTCTTCAATTCATCTGACATGCATTGTGTTAACCCTCTACTACATATCTACTACATAATTAGATTATTTTTCCAAATATATAATATTTCCTTACAATTTCTCACTTTTCTTTATATGTTACATTGTACTTGGTTGTCACCTGGTCACTTCCATTGATCAGTCTTGATTTTCAGTTTCTCAACTTATTTTTGATACTGAAGTTTGAAGGTTTTTTTTTTTATATTTGACAAATAACTGTTCATTATTTTGAAGTAGTTTTTGTGTTTAATGTTTCTGTTGTCTGTTCATCTAGAATTATAGAATAAGTTATCATCCTCTTTCCAGAATATCACACTAGAAACACTTTATACATTCAAAGTATTTTGTACCTTCTNATTTTGTTAGTCTATAATTTTTTCAGTAAAGATGACTATTTCTAATCATATATATTATATACACTTTTGTGGTGATCTATAGGTTTTTTTTTAAAAGTTTACTGCTATTCTGAATAAGCATTTTTTTCCTATTATATTTGCAAGCTCAATTTACTGGTACACATCTTTTGCATAGTTTTTCTATAGTTCATTTAATAGTTTCTGCTGTTGGTTTTAGCACCAGAGGGAGCTGTAATGTAGTGGAAAGATCCATCCTAAGTGAGCAAGATGGAATTTGAAGCTATGTTCTGTGAGTTGTTCCCATGTGGCCTTGTCCAAATCATCTATAAAACAGAAGAATTCCTCCCACCTCTCACAGTAGGCTCGGAAAATCCTTTCAGCATGGGCAGTGTTTGTGAGTCCCTTAACAGAGGATGTGGAGGGACTGGGGACCTGAAGGTGGTTACTAAGTGCTTCCACTATATAGTGGGGATAGGGTTGGTCTGCGTAGGTTTGAGTAGGACTTAATGGGAAATATATCCTTACCAGGAGGTGGAAGAAAAGAAGAATCATGGGCAGCATTTGTAGGATTCCATGGAATGGTCAGCATCACTCTCTAGTTTTATGTATTATATTGTCAGTATCACAGGAAATGAGATGGTAGGTGAGCTTCTCAGCATGAAACTGTGGGACAAATAGTTCCCAGGAAGCTGTACAACACAAGACTTGCTCTCTGCTGTTCCCTACTCTTGAGTGTTCCTGCGCTACTTGGAGCTTTAGGACCTCACTTTACTAACACATAAATAAAGCAACGATTCCAGCATGGTCAAGACTTACAGAAAAGTGTGACTATTTTTCCAAATGAAATTAGAATAGTGGTGTCATACNTGATTTATTCTGGATGTGCTCTGTGGGTCTCTGTATTGTTTTCCAGTGGCTTGGTATGGAAATATGCCACCTCCTTTGGTGTATTTAAAGTCATCATCAGGGACAGGTCAAAACCCATGGATCTTCTGGGAAAGTTTTATTTCATTACACACTCACACCTACCCACCCACCCTGCTCACATGCACAGGCATGCATACACACACATGCATACACACATACACACACACACACACACACAAATGTATATAATCATACTGAAAGAATGATAGTTGTTTTTAGTTCAAATATATTTTTAAGAAATTGTCAAATCATTTGTGTCTTTTAGACTGTGAAGTGTTGATAAATTCTTCACCACAGCCTTGTGATGGGTAACAGTAAAACCCAATGAAGAATATCCACACATCCAGGGACACAGTGGAGATTATCACTCATTACCATTGTGAGAAAAGGATGATTAAACTAATAGTTACAGGGAGACATTTCTGGTGACAGGAGGCTAGGATGAGAATAAACGGACTTCAATATACACTTAGAACCAGGAATAATGGGACGTGGCAGAAAGCCAATAAATGAACGTGGCCCTTCGCTCCAATCAATGAATTACTTTCCCCCTTCTCTACTTTCTCTGGAGAGCAGCACAAGACCCTTAATGAAAAATCAATAGCCCTCTGTAATTCAAAAGTGGGATCAATCGTTTGACTTGACTTTTTCCCCCTCGCTAAGAGAATGGCTTAGCACCAGACAGAGTTCAGTTGTAAAGAGCAGTTCTTAAAAAAAAAGTCCTGTAGCAGCCACCCGACATCCACCCACAGCAATTTGTATCTGCCCTGGACAGGGATTCCTTCCCTTTCCATCTTAAAGACAGATGAATCTCTAGGTTAATTCTCCCCTACAGTTCCTCTTTCTGTTCCCCGCTTTAGAATTATAGGCAACCATCATCTGTTTTGTTTTCTTAATGGTTCCGGTGACAGTTACTGCTATTGATGTTGTTGATGCTGTAAGACATAGTTCANAGCTTTGAGTCCCATCACTAGATCCATCAAGAAGGAATGGAAACTAGATTCCTAGAAGTCTCTCCAGAAACCCTTGTCTAGCATCTTTTAGCTGCTACATCTGTGCTCAGAACAATACAGGGATCATGTGTCCTTGACCTAAAAGCCAACANGACAGGTGAAAGGAATCTCGGGTATTTAGGAATCGTAGACTACTTTTCATTTATAATTCAGCAGCATCTGTCCTAGCTCAGATGCAGTGGTCCATGGCAAATCTTCAGTCATTGGCTCTCCAGGTGGGGTGATCCTTCTGTGAATTTCTGTAATATTAGTAGCCCACCATGGCTCATTTGGGGCTACCATAGNGAGTATTACTGAACATAGGGTTATAGGAGATAATAATGGACACAGCTTGACAACTGNTATGAGTTTGCCATAGCACACCACAGTGGCCATTTGGTACCTTTGCATGGATTAGAAAACAATAGCTGCCTCTGGGTAGATACTGAATGGCTTGATAAGTAGTGTGGGGGTAAATTTCAGTCCCCACATTGCCCACTGGCAAAGCATGAAATTTAATATTTTAACCTACATAAGCAGATATGAATTCTGGGAGTTCGTATCTTGGGTTCCTCTAAGGGTGCATGGATAGGTTTCCATCAGTCTACAGGTATTTGTAAAGACAACTGTGTGTGTGTAGGGGGGGAGGAGTTACCTGGAGAGGTTGATGGCTTCTATAGGGTTTTTAAAATCCTTAAGATCCTTAAGCTGGAAAGTTAAATCCTGAAAAATTTCAATTACANTGGTAGGAAAGCTAAGTCTTTGGAAATACATTTGCAATGAAATNCAACCCCAAGGTTTTTAAAGCCACAAGACTTAGTAGGGGTCCAGACTTCACAGTTTTCTAGGAATAAACAGAATGTAAACTTCTGAATTCCTCATAGATATATGTTGTTTTTATATTCTCTATCATGATTTACTCAGAGGACAACAAAATTTAGTATTCCTGCTTCCAGCACGTTAATCTCAACAGCAAACACGGAAAGAATAGAAAATATTTCTACCTTTTTGTCTTCT
>LZPO01055203.1:170645-184077 GCA_001675575.1 Neotoma lepida
AGGGAATAGTTTGCCTTTCTGGCTTAGTGTGATATCCCTAGAGTTTAGAACAGTACCTAGAAATAGTAGGGCCTCAACAAATACTATTTAACAGACATATTTGACCTCAAATTCTTTTNATTTTTTGTTGTAAATTGTGACGTCTTTAATAAAACATTGCATTTCATATACAAAATAATTGCCATAGAATTCCAAGCTAGCAGAAAGGCATAGTAGGGAACAGACTGACCCCCTCAATAGGTAGCCAGAAACAACACAGAGAAAACTAACTTAAGTTTTAGAAGGTAAAGAATGAAAGTGGGTGTGCTTATTGAGGCTTGGAAGTTGAGAGTAGAGAAAGATGTGGGGTGAATTGAGTTCAAATCTTACCTTCTCCATTATGAGATACTTTAAGTTTTCATGGCATTGTTCTAGATTAGGGATATATACCTCAGGGTCTGGTAGTTATTGTGGTTTGTAGTAATTTCTAAGGGTGAACAATCAATGGAAGTCATGGTAGAGATACATGAGGCATTCTGTTGACTTGTCCTGTGTTGATGGGAAAGACACACACACACACACACACACACACACACACACACACACACAGAGAGGTTTGTCATTGGAATAGGTGGGTAGTAGAGGAGGAGCAGATTTGAGAAAATGGAGTGAGAAGTCTGGATTATTCTATATTTTATGACATTTATGGTTTTTGTCATCTTGATGACCTATACAATTTGCTTTGATTTCTTTTTTTTGCTATTTTTTTTATTAAAACATTTGATGTACAACTGCAGGAGAAATAATATACAGATATCTTGAACATAAATACAGGTTATAATTCAAAAGTCCAGAGTTATTTGAAACTGGAAAGTATTTTCTTTGTAGAAAATAGTAAAAATAATAATATTTTNTAATAAGCCCTTTTAAGCCAAATAATAGCTGAATTATAAATATTGATTAGATTCTGGGATACAGAAGAAACCTATCTTCATTTGTTCAGAGAGCTATGTTTTACTTAAGTTGTGTAGGTGAGATTACTATTCATCTTCCCCCTCACTGTTTGATTTATGGCAGACATTTTTTCTATAGGCTAATCCATAATCTAAAAAGATTTTAGCCTCCCCTCCTAAAAGTACAGCCAGTATATCCTTTCATCAGTTTGATATGGTACTAATTCTTCACTTTTAGATCTAATTATCATGTATCNTTAGTTTGCCTTTCTTATCAAGGTACTTCTAAAATTGCATAAACTTTAGGTCTTAAAAAATCTGGACCCATAGCTACGTAAGTGTAAGAGTGCTTAAGGCATTGAGACCCCTTTTAGGTTAAGATGTGTTGACTCAGGTAGAGAGCACGTGATGTTGTGAAATAAGGAATTCTACCTAGAATTGCACAAAGGATGAAGGATGTGTCCTTGTGAGAAGAGGCTTTGGCTTATCTAAGNGTTAGCATTCCATAATTGAAGGAAGACAATGTTTGGCAGAGCAAGATCTTTCTTTGTGGCTCCAAGGTAAGAGAAAGAGGATGCAGGGGTCCCAGCAGCAGAACTGGTTGGGACACTNGCCTGTCTGCCTGTCATCTTTGTAACTCCCAACTCCAATGTGGACTTCTTCCTTCTGCTGCTGCATCTGACATAGGACTTCAGGGCAGTCCTCAGGATGAAGAGACAAGACCTGGGTTCACTGAGCTGTTTCCTGTAACCATCTTTCCTACTCATGAAACTTCCTCCCATCCCCCACCCCCTTTTAAGGCACTTGTCAACATGCCTTCCTTTATTAAATGTGTTAGTGTCTATTTTTCTCCACTAAATGTAATTCAGCTTCTGACAGTGATATTTTACCTATTTTAATCACTGCTATATTCTCCNTGCCTGGGGGAAAAAGATGTATGACATATAGTAAGTGTGCAAAAAATGTGTTGGGATGGCGGAGAGAGCTCAGTGGGTAAGAGTGCTTGTACTCTTGACAGAACCTGGGTTAGAATCCCCAGCATCTTTGTAAAGAACCATGCATGTNCCTGGAGCCCCAACACTGGGGGTAGAGTGTGGGGAAACAGGTGGGTCCTGGCAGCTCATTGGCTGAACTAGCCAAGCTGAACTAACAAGCTTCTTGTTCGGTGAGAAGCCCTGTGGAGTGTGGTAGAAGACATATCATGTCTTCCTCCAGCCTTCCCATGCATGTNNCTGGCACTCGCGTGCAAACACCACACATATAATGGTCCCTTTTATTGCTGTTGTTAATGAATTAATGCTGGTGCTTATAGACGGACTGTGGTAAGNTGCAGCTCTATTTCCTTCTATGAAAACAACATTTTCCACCTCCACTTCAGTGGTTAAATCAAGGTTCAACTTAAAGCTACACATTCCTTGTTTCTTACACTGAACATCTGTAAACACTTTTCCCATCTCTGTGTCTTCTCCATATCTCATCACTTTGCTGTTCATTAATGAAGTAGAAATTCATTCATTAATGAGGCATTAGATCATTCAAGGAGAGCATGACTATCCCTTTTCAGACTTTCCTAGTTTTTAAAAGAGCGATTTTGTTACTTTGTTGTTATAAAGAATATATCATCATAATTAAAAATCAAACATATGAGAGTTATGTAACAGTTTCTCTCCTCTGACTCTATTACTGTGAAAGTAACCACTGATAGGGAACAGCTCTGGAGCATTCTGGGAACTCTTCCTTTCAGCCACTGCCNTCTATTTAGCTAAACCTTCACATTAAGTAGAGGGAGGTTGACTCTTGGGAAATAGAAAAAGTCAGTAAATGTGTGGCATCTGACCTTGAGAAATCTAAAACTCACCTACAGAGTCTATGAGAAAATACTTCTGAAGAAATCTGTGGGCAATCACCAGTTAACTTCACAAAGACAGGAAAAGGAGTGTTAGAGGACAAAACCAACCAAGCAAATGAGGCCAAAGGAGATGAACTGAGGAGTCCCGGCTGCCCAGATGATGACAGAATACTTTTAATAATACATTTCTTCCAAGTTGTAAAATGTTTGTCTACAAATTCTCCTCATATAATATGAAATTTTAAAGATAGGTTATTTCTTCTTCAATAAGTGTCCAACATTGTTGTAAGACTTAAATTACCCAAAATAACTATATCTTAATCACGCTTGCAGGATTATATGAGTCACTGAATGAAGGGTGAATAAAATTCTGTCCATCCCTCTGTGACCAAGCGAAGAAAGAAAGGAATTCTCTTGGGTAGCATGGGTAAGAATTTACTTCTATGTAGATTATAATTTAAAATTGACTTCTGAATTTGTTAAGCCTTTTGACCCATATTCGGCGTACTATGAGAGGGCTCATGGCAGCAAGTAACAATACTGTATTTATCAGCAGCCACCTGCAGAGCTTTAGAACCTAGCTGCTGTTTCCTCCCCCACAGGCCACAGGCACTTTTTATCTAATGTGGCTGCACACCCAACAGCATTGACTAAGAAAGGAAAGCCAAAGGGTAGATTTCCCGAAAACCACTATTTTATCAGAACAAAAGAGCCAAGTTTTCTGAATCAGCCTTAAGAAGTACAGATATTGAACNTGCTGACAATACTAGTGTTATTCTGAAAACCACATTACACCCCACCTCACTGGGTCTATTGATTAGAATGTCGTCCAGAATGAAAGGAAATAAAAAAGGCCAAACCGCTTCGGCTAACAAGGTGCCATCAATAATGCCCACATGGGAGAGCATTCTGATTTAAGATCCTGTCTCTCCATGCATCTACTTAAAGCTTTTGGGTGGAGGAAAGCTTGCACACCCAAGCAGAAGTTAGCTGGAGACTCTTGTATGCTGTCCCATTCCTCACACGGCCTTTTTCTTCTGGCTCTCTGTCTTGACANGGTCATTCTCCTAGCTAAGGATGAGCTAGTGCTGAGTGGCCTCTGTGCCTCTGCACTCCTGGACTTGTATATTTATAGAGAGACAAAGCTTTGTTCTGACTTTTACATTGGGAAATTTGTGCTTTTTGAAGACATCTTCTTAAGAAGATCAATCAAGGTTGAACACAGCTGGCTTTTGAAAACGGAGTTTCTAACGGAAAGTTTCCTGCTATTATCTTGACAATCTTATTATTATCAAAGCAATTTAATATTAGGTATGACAATGAACACTCACCACAGGGAAGCATNGAGCAGNACCATCAAGGGGAGGGGGCCACTAACAATTGTGCCCCCTGTAGCAGCCATAATAATTTAATATTGTCAAACTGGGAGGCTCCATTTTGCCTGGCCCACATTGAGCTTCTCAGTATATTGTTTCCTTTTGGCCAGCTATCAGGGTCTCCCTTGAACAGCCTGAAAGACTTCAAATGAAGGATCATGCTGCTAATTGCCTAAGGGTAGGATTTTTGTTTTGCCTGGGTAGGTAATTTAAGTATTATTCTAAATCAGGCTTCTGGGTTTGGAACAGAATTTATTTCAAGGTTGTATTAAAGTTGTTAGTAGATCAATAATTTTTCTTCCCATTGACTACTTGTCTCCTCCCCCCACATAGTGACATGTTCACTAAATGATAGAGACTAGATATATTGGAGCTGCCACATGCTGGCATCCATTCTGGTAGCTTTCTACTTTGAGGTAGATACTCTTTTCTTTCTTCAGTGGTCTTAACTCTTTCACCTAAATTTCTGTTCAGTATCAGAAAATATTTAAAACCATCCTATTTAAGAAGAGGTCTATTTTTCTTTACAAGGGAATTTTCTACTTATGGGATTTTTTTTTCTGGTATCTATGCAGAAGATAATTAACACTGCCCCCCCCCGAAATCTTAAACTCACTGAGGAATTAAGGGGCCAATTAATCTTGGAATAGTACAGTATAGAATATACATTGAGTAGGATTTGTCTTAGTATCTGATGCTGAATTACCTGGAAGATTTTATTGTGTTTTTATACCATACTATCATATAATTAAAAACATTTGTAAGATACCTATTACAATAAACACAGGGTATTTCTAGAAGAGAAAAAGCAAAGAAGTGAATCAATATAGTTTCAGTTTCTTCTCTAAAACTGATTTAGACAGAGATATGGGGATTTATCCAAGGCTATGGATGCTAGCAGATGCTAGTTAAATTAAGGTGACTTGATCACCATGTAGTTTTTTATTTCAATGGGTTGTCTCNAAGACATACTTTCAAAAGGACAAGAAATATNNGTCGAGTTCTTAGCCATTTGCTCCTTTTTTNAAAAAATTCANTTCCATATAAATAGTGGGGTGCTCTGATGGAAAATGCCTGGCTTAAAATACCATGTCACCANGGGAAAATGAATATTTCAATCACTGAATTTATTTTCAGATTTTGAAATCTTGCCTGTTGATTAGGAGCTGTTTCTCTTTTNCATGTACCTCCATCAGAGTTTAAGCNCTNGGAGCTCATAAAGTAAAGCTGGGTCTTGGTTTTAAATGCTCCTTTGTGATTCCCATGACCACAGAGGTCTTGTCTTTTGCTTTGGAGCCCATGACCTTTGAAACGAAGGTCAGAGGTCATAGCATGTTTTGCATCTGTTATCTACATCTCTCTACCTAAGATGGTGAAAAAAAGCTGCTTGGACCAAGCTTCATTTCCAAGTTAGGCTGACAGANCATTGGAGTTCTTGTTATTGCTATANACATGTAGGGTCACCAATGGAGAGGAAATGACCTTCAGGAAATGGGTCCTGATGGTTAATGTGACCATGATCACGATAACAAATGATGTAGTTCAGGATCAGGCTGTCAAGATAAGCCCCCTCCATGTAAATATGTCTAGCCAGAGAACAGCATGTGAGTGAGAACATGAGGTAAATTCTTTCCTCCCAGTTGTCATGATGCTGAGGTGGACATGTATCTGGATGCCTGCACCTCTTTATGAACACACAGAGATATCTAATTACCACGAAAAGCTGGGATGGGAAATAGATTCATGTTCCGTGAGGTATTTGCATTTGTAATTGACCAGCACAGGGTTCCATACTTGGGTCTAAGCAAAGCAAGATAGAAGTGAAGCAAACAGAAATGTACTAATNCTTGAATTGATCAGGCTTAGGATGATTGAAAAGTTCCAGTAGGGAATTTTATTGGAGAAAGTACAAAATAAAATTTTTGTAAGTTTTATGCTGTCCTTGATAGCAAGTGTTATATATAAACATTCTTAATAAATGGCCACAGTGTACACAGGAAGGTCCCTGATCTTTTCTGAGGAGCCTGTGGTTTTGTTGAGGTCTCCCTTGGTAAGAGTCANAGTTAACTTCATCTGTCAACTTAACACAACCCAGAGTCACCTAGTATCTTAGGGTTTCTATTGCTGTGAAGAGACATCATGACCACAGCAACTTTTTTAAAGGAAAACATGTAATTGGGACTGACTTACAGGTTCAGAAGNCCAGAGGTCCATTATCATCATGGCGGGAAACACGGCAGCAAGCAGGCAGACATGGTGCTGGAGAAGGAGCTGAGAGTTCTACATCTGNGTCAGCAGACAGCAGGAGAGAGCCAGTGGACCTAGCTTGAGCTTTTGAAACCTCAAAGCCCACCCCACGACAACACACTCCCTCCAACAAAGACACACCCACACCAACAAGGCCATACCTCCTAATAGTGCCACTCCCTGAAGACCAAACATTCAAACCTGTGAGCCTATGGAGGTCATTCTTAGTTAAATCATCACACTTGGGAAGAGNGAACCTCAGTGGAGGAATTGCCTCCATCAGATTGGCCTGTGGGGATGTGTGTGGGGCATTTGCTTAATTATTGATTGTTGTCGGAGGGCCTAGCCTATTGTGGTGGGGGTATCCCTGGTGGGTGGGCCTGGGTTTGTACAATAAAGCTATCTGAATAGCCCAGGGGAAGCAAGCCAGGAAGCAGTGTTTCTCTGTGGCATCTTTCTTAGTTCCTTNATCCAGATTCCTGCCTAAATTCATTCCAGAATGGACTGCACAATGAAGCAAATCATTTCCTCCCTGAGCTGGTTTTGGCCAGTGTTTTGTCACCATAACAGAAAGCAAACTAGGACAGTAAGTGTCATCTTACAGCAGTAAATTGGCACCGATATTGCAGCTAAAAGATATCACAGTCACCAGTGCCNGGGCTCAGGACCTGATTATTCTGGACTCAATCCCAAGGCCCTCCGGTTAGATCTACACGTGCTGTAGTTTCCTTCACNACNTGAGGTTGTTATGAAGATAGAATAGGTCACTGTCTAGACAGTGTTGCCATACTTAGAACATTGGTTGTTATTCCCAGGTATCCACTGGGGATGGATATTGAGATTACAGTGGAGGCTAAAATCCACAGACACTTGTCTCTAAGTGTCATGTGTTTGNNTATGCATCCTCCTGTANGTGGTCANCCCTAGGTTATTTGTAAGATGTAATGTCAACATTTGTTTTGTTGTCTTGTTTAAGATGACTATNATAATAAGAAAANGTGGCCTGGGNATCCTCACTACAGGACACAGTTTCTCCCTCACATTTCTNATNCAGTTGTTTGAGTCTGGGGTGTAGAACCCATGGACTATTGGGCCAATCATAAGTGCTTTAGGTCTCTGTTTATTTAACTTCTTTTTCTGCACAATANAGTAATGGTATTTTTTATCATAGAATTATTGCTAGGATGGTGGATGAATGACACATACAAATAGTGCTTTGAATTATACCTCATGTTATATAAAATGTTAGTTATTGTTTTATGGAATTACAGATGATATTTTTTTAACTCCAACTTTGTTTTTAGGAGATGTATTCAGCTAACTTCATGAGGGAGAGTGCTCTGTTCACATATAATCCTCTAAAAAAATCAAATGAAAACAATCATGAACCTTTTAAAGGACATATTCCNAACTTTCTCACCCCCTGCACTTAGGAAAGTAAATTTAAAGTACTATTTTACCACAAATAAATCATTTTCCTGAGAGAACTTGGTCCCTGTGGAGGCAAGAGTGACACTTGATTCCCTGTGGACTCTTGAATACATTCCGGTGAACCTGATGAGTTTATGACCTGAAGAACATACAGTTATTAAAATCCATTTTGTTTCAGCATAGAAATGCCCANCTCCAAGCCTTCATATTGCATGTGGGACACAGAAGTAGAAGAGGTGCTCTGAAGAGAAGGAGTNCAAAGGGAGGNAAGAGGGAAACAAGTGAACAGTTGAATAAATGTGTCACAAAAANAAAAGGGGAGTATTTGAGGGCAGAGGGGACCAACAAGAGAGGGGACAGGATAGAGAAGTGGGGCAGGGTGAGCGAGGACAAAATATAATGACATATGTTTAAANATTCACAACAAAGGGCTGGAGAGATGGTTCAGTGATTAATAGCACTTGTTGCTTTGCAGAGAAACCCAGTGTCTGTTCCCACCATATACACAGTGGCTCACAAACCGGCTATAACTCTAGTTCCAGGTATCTGTTCCACTTGCATCAGCCACACACATAGTTCACTGTGGTGATATGATATTTTATCTGTGTCCCCCAATAAAATTTTTCTGAGGATCTGAGGAAAATGGTCAGCTAGCCCGTAGTAGTAAAAACAAGTCATGCAATGTTAGCACACGCCCTTAATCCGTCTGCTTCTCTGTGAGTCCAAGGTCACACTAGGGAACCAGCTGGAAGGTGGTGGCACACGCCTTTAATCCCAGCATCAGCCAAAGGGTTCTGGAGGTCTGTGCAGACAGACAGGAAGTGATGTAGCTTGGTGGAGAGAAGAAATGAGTTAGCATAATGGACAGGCATAAAAAGTCTGCTTAGACAGGAAGTCATTCTCTCTTTGCTTCGCTCTCTTTGGACGCAGCAGCAGNATTGGTGAGGTGAGGCTAGCTGGTGGCTATCCTAATTCCTCTGATCTCTGTCAGAGAGATCTATTTCTTCCTCCATGTGTTTATTAATAAGACTGTTTAGAAATTCGCCTTACAGTGCACAGATATACATGCAGGCAAAATGCCTAGACACACACACACACACACACACACACAAATAAAGAAAATGT
Organism: Neotoma lepida; assembly: GCA_001675575.1. Classification (NCBI taxonomy): domain Eukaryota; kingdom Metazoa; phylum Chordata; class Mammalia; order Rodentia; family Cricetidae; genus Neotoma; species Neotoma lepida. The sequence goes on from LZPO01055203.1 coordinate 179,606, forward strand.
CACAATGAAACTAACTTTATTGTATGTTAACCAAAGTTATTATTGTAAACCTCATAAAGAACTTTACAATTTCACTCAAAAACCAGTATGAGAAGGCTCGTGGGCACTAGGCCAGGTGTGGGTGCCTTATCCAGTGAATTTATATATTCCATACTGTTACTTGTGACTGGTAAGAAGGCTGTAAAAGGCATTTGATAGATGCTGATTGGATTTTTTAAAAAAGCAAAATTAAGAGCAGAGTTCACTAAAAACAGCATTATTCTTATCTAATCAAAAATAGGTTTTTACTATCTCTCAATAGCACTCACATGTACAGATATAAAAGGATTACTTTGGATCGTTAGCTCAGTTTGAAAACCTCAACCTGCGNCAATAGGATCAATGTCTCTGCACTCCACCTCCATGTGTCCCCTCATGCCCTCTGCTCCAAACAGGCCCCTTTGCTCTCCTGACCAAACATGCTTCCAGAGTGGGGCTTTGCATTCACGACCAGGTGCCATCATGTGTCCTTTAGGTTCACAACTCTCACTGTCTTGGGAGTCCTTGTCATTGTCACTCTACCNAGCAGCACATTGTGTCCCAGTCCTGCACCTCATGTTTGATCNCATTTCAAAGCCTTCATTGATTTCTGAAAACCAGAGCTCATCACCATCTAACCGATGTTGCTTCTGTCTGGTCTCTCTCGCCTCATGAGAATACACATAACATGGGTCCTGGGCCTGATGTTTCTCACCATCCATACCCTGACATCTACTTACTTGAAGTAGATGCTAAAAATTTTTGTGACTTTTTAAAAGGAGTGAAAACTAACAGACAGTATTTAAATGCCACATGGCTTCTTGACTTACTGTGTATNGTGTGTAAAGGAAGGCCTGCTCACTTATGCCCCTCACATGACCACAGAAGAGCTGACCTTCAGGGCTTGCTGGTTTCATAAATTGCTTCATTTCCTCCATTTTTTGCTCCCCAAGCTTATGATTGTTTTACATCAAAATGTATGTCCATGGGTCTTCAAATACACAANACCGTGTCACATGCCTCTGGTAGTTTGAATGTAATTGGCCCCCATAATCTCACAGGGAGTGGCACTACTAGGAGGTGTGGCTTTGTNGGAGTGGGTGTGGCCTTGGTATGTCACTGTCGGGGCGGGCTTTGAGGTTTCCCACAATGCTCAGAATACTGCCCAGTGTCTCAGTCAATTTACTGTTGTGGGCAAGATGTATCACTCTCAACTCCAGCACTACGTCTATCTGCACACTGCCATGTCATGTTTCCCATNTGATGATAAAGGACTGAATCTCTGAGCTNTAAGCTGCCACCCCAATTAAATGTTTTCCTTTGTAAGAGTTGCCATGGTCATGGTGTCTCTTCACAGCAATAAAAACCCTAAGTAGGACAATTCCTGTCCTGGTTCCTTCTGTTCTACTTGTCTGGAACNCCTTTGCACTGCATTCCACTAACGGCTTCACCAGACTGACTCTCCCAGCTCCTCAAGATTTTGAACTTCTGATTTCTTTATGATTGCCCTGGCTGGAGAGGTGCTTATTTTATGTGCTTCAAGGCCATGCTGTGAAGTTTCAGTTTCCATTTGTGCCTCCTTCCTTTTGAGCTCCTTGAGAGCAGAAGTGAGTCAGACACACCCTCTTGTTCCTGTAACCTCCATATCCCACAGTGCCTTACAGAGAATGGGAACTTGACGAATGTTTGTTGAACTGGAAGAAAACATCCTTAAAAGTTCAGATATATTGTTTCTTAATTGGTTGAAACTGTATTTTCTTGAAATTAACAACCAATCTTTGGCAAGTTTTAGAAGATCTTTAAATGATTAACAAAGGGACATTTTCAGGGCTGTTCTGTTGTTTTTCACTTCTCAAAAATTGATCTGAGTGAGAAGGGAGGTTAGACGGCCTAGGTAGAGGAAATGGACAGAGAAGCAAGCCATTGCCTCTTCCAGTCCTNTGTGTCCACTGAGCTTCTTGGTTATTTGGAGATGTAGAGNCTACAGGTGAATTCTTCATAGTTTTGCCTTTTCTTATTATAACAACATCTTGAAAATTCATTCTTGAAGAAGAGAACAGGATGCGGCCAAATGTGAGGTTGTCTTTTGAGAATACTCTGGGGGGAATATGTGGACAAAATGGATGTCTTAAGATGACCTGTGCCTTGCACTTATGTTTAATACTTTGTATTCTTTGTTGTGCATGATTCAGAGTAGACCCCACATGTTGACTGCCCATATATCTTCTGAAAAAAATTTATATTTTTCCTATATATTGTTTTGAAGATAAAACAATGCAAGCAAGCAAACAAACACAAAACCTAACCAAAGATTTCAATGGGCTGTAACTTTAATAGGTCATTCCNGCTGGTGCTTACCTTCACAAAATCCTGATAACACTGGGAAGACAATACAGCGATCAAAAGCAGTGATGAGATTTTTTAGCAGCATTAACCATCATGACCTAGCAAAATGAAAGAAAATGGTTTAACCGAACTGTCAGCTTCAATATAGCTAATAAAGGCATGGATAAATGTTTATTACATAGAGGAGACAGATCATCTCTGTGCTGAAATTGAGGGTGACCTTTACTGATAACTCTTATCTGCCTGTTATCCTGAGAGAGAGGGAGAGGGAGTGAGAAAGAGAAGCATATTTGCTGATATTTATGGAAGGAGAAATTACCATTTGCAAATAAAATACTTCAGCAGTGGTGATGATGTCAAGCTACCCTTCTGCCCTCTCAGACAGCGATTTCTCCCCAGTGGGCTATGACAGTGGCTTCACTAAATCCAAGGAAATGCTGGCTAAATTCACTGTTTTAAAATCACAAAATAATAGGAACACATAGATATGACTCAATTATAGCCATGGCTCTTTATTCCTAAGACGTTACAGAGAAATTGCAGTTACATTGTTGCCTTTTAAATAAGATGATCTCATTCCAACTATGAGTTTCAGGAAAAGCAATCATGAATCTACAGCCATTCCCTCACCATACTTTAATTATTGATACTATAATGTGTTTAGACCTTTCCAAATACATTGTTTATAAAGCACTGTCAATCCTTGGTGTAACTATTTTTACTACTTCTAGGAAACCGAGTGTGGAGGTGAGAAGGAATGGTGGAAGGGTTTATGTATTTCATTGTAAGTAATTTGTTAATTACTAGGTTCAAACTGTTTGCAGTTTGAATTGTCATCAATACTGTAAATAATGTTTGATGAAATAATTTGAATAATTTAGGGGTAATTTACCTGAACTATTTAAACTTAAATTAAAATTATTCAAAATTTTCTTTCCTTCCTTACCACCTTTTTAAAAATTATTTTTAACACTTTCATACATGTAGATAATGCATTCTGGTTATTCTCAACACCCTCACCCTCTTCCATCTGGCCACTTCTATTAGCCGCCCTTAGGGATTTTATAGTCTTGTTTTCAAATGTGCTTATAGAAGGCTTATTTCACTCTAAATTTAACTTTTCCAGAAAGCATAGACCTTAACATGCATAGTAGATTAAATGTGAGGAGAACATATGTGCAGTGAACAAAGTCTATGTCATGTTGATATTCATAATTCTTATTTTTAAGTTATTTGATTTGGTGATATTGATAGCACTTGAAACCATCACTCCACTAAGCTCAACAGCTTCATGTAATTTCTTTACATTTAAAAACAAATATTTGTGCATGTGTATGATGTGTGTGTAAGAAAATGTTCATGTGTGTGAGTGCTGTGTGAGGAGGTCAGAGGTCAACTCCAGATATGGCCTTTACCTTTCATTTGTTTCAGACAGAGTCTCCCGGTTGCTTCTGGCTCACAAGTTCCCAGGGATTCTCCTGTCTCTATGTCCCATTTTGTCATAGGAGTTCTGGGATTATGGATATCCTGCCATGCTGAGTTTCAAATGGTGCATTGCAAGCTGATGGCTGCACACAGTCCTTTCACTCCATTCTTCCTGCCTACTGTCCCCTTTGAGAACTCTAAAGGATAAAGTTAAAATCCATGGAGTTGTATTTTGAAGAAAAAGAATTCAGGATTTACTGTAAAAGTTTTTCATTAGAATAACCTGATTTAGTCATAATTTTCTGTTGATGTTGGGTATCTAACACTTGTTGCAAGAATAAGGTTGACTGACTTTCATGAAAACTGAAAGTCTTGGAAATGATGTCAATTAATTATTTTTAAAAAAATTCCCACAGTGGATGCTGTCCTATTTTTCCTCTTCCTATTGCTATGATAAAAAAAAATTTTGAAAAAAAAGAAACATAGGGAAAAGTCATGGCCTGCTCACAGTTCCAGTTCCAGTGCCTGACAGCAGAGAAGGCCCAGCAGCAGGAGCTTAGAAAGGCAGGTCACATCCACAGGTCAGGGCAGGTCAGGTCACATGCACAGGTCAGGGCAGGTCACATGCACAGGTCAGGGCAGGTCACATGCACAGGTCAGGGCAGGTCACATGCACAGGTCAG
>LZPO01055204.1:28482-49469 GCA_001675575.1 Neotoma lepida
ACACACACACACACACACACACACACACACAGAAAACTCTAAGCAAATATCCTCAACCTGACTAAAGAGACCTTTTAAAAAAAGCTAACAACAGCCAATGATAAACTGAGTGCTAAGATTGGAAATGAGGCAAAGATGTCTACATTTCTCCTGACGGCTCTTCAACATTAGTGAGAGTCCTAGCCAGTCCAAAGCAAGAAATGGAGAGAAAAAGCACACAAGTTAAAATGGAAGCAACAGTGTTCTTATTCACAAATGATATAGTTGTCTGGATAAAAGATCTCAAGGAAGCTATTTAAAAAATAAAGCTCTTGGAACATATAACTGAATCAGATGTTTTCAGGATACAAAATTAAGGCATAAAAATAAATAATATATATTTTACCAATATTCAATTAGAAACCAACATTTAATGAATACTTTTGCAATAAATCTGAGAAACGAAATATTCAGTCCTGTATCTAAGAAAATATACAGGTCGTCTCCATGCTGAGAACAACAAAATGCTGTTGAGGGAAGCTAAAAAGTCCTGAGCAAATCTAAACATGAACTGGAAACCACTGTAACCCTGGCAGCTGAGCTGACCATGGGCTGAAAGGCAATTCTACAGTTCAAGGCCTGTGACAAACATGGAAAGGCAGAGTAACTAAAATAATAATAAAATTATTGGAGGGATCATAAGAATCCAGACAGTGTGGAGTCAGCTAAGAGAGTCCTAGAGATCACAGAACAGAATAGGAAGCTGAGNTACAGATCAGAAAAACATAGCCAATTAATTTTTGACAAAAGGATAGAAACAATTCTGTGAAGAAAAAGATGGGGTTGGAACAATTAGACGCCCATATGTCAAAACCCCTATCTTTATGCAAAACAACATGTCATACAAAAAACAAACTCAAAATAAGATCAAAATGTAAAATGTGAATCTCTAAAACATTCAGATATAAACACAAGAAAATCTTCATAAGTTGAGGTTAGACAAAAAATAAAATAAAATAAAATAAACCCTTAGATATAACACCAAATCATGGAAAAGAAAAACAATCGACATACTTTACAATTTTGAAAAGCTGTGTCTATAAAAGACACCATAAAGTACAACAAGAGCCTGAATGGCTACATCAACTTGACACAAGCTGGAAGGAACCTCAGCTGTGGAGTGGTCNCCATCACACTGGCCTGTGCATATCTGTGGGCATTTTCTTAGGAGAGCTAATTGGTGTAGGAGGGCCCAGGCCACGACAAGCAGTGTCATCCCCAGGTAGGTGAGCCTGGTTTGTGTGAGAAAAATAGGTGAGCAGGCCAGAAAAGGCGAGCCAGTAAGCAGCATTTACTGGAGATCACTGGCTCCTGCCTCTCCCAGACTTCCCTCAGCTGTAATCTGTAATCCGAAAATGTAAGCCAAACAAACCCTCTCCTCCTCCTCAAGTGGGTCAGTGTTTAATCACAACAACAGGATACAGAGCAGACCAGAAACAAGCTGAAAATGAGGAAATGATTTTGAGAAATCACCTATTTGACAAATGACTTCTATGCAGAATACGTATTTTTAAAGTCCTCAAGAATCAATAGAAAAATCACAATTTAGTAAAGATCTTGAACAAAGTATTCAATATCATCGCTCATTAAGTAAATGCAACTTAAAACTTCAATGAGCTACTACTGTACACCTACTAAAATGGCAAAAATAGAAAATGCTGACAATGTGAGGTGTCAAGATGTAGGTCAATCTTGCTGTCATTTCCTGCTGGCAGAAGTGCTACAGCAAGTCTGGAAAAGGTGGCTGTTGCTTAGAAAGTTTAACATTTAACAAAGTGTATGTCTGGCCTGGTGCTGGCGGCCCATGCCTTTAATCCCAGCGCTCAGAGGCAGAGGCAGGCGGATCTCTGTGAGTTCGAGGCCAGCCTGGTCTACATGGTGAGTTCCAGGACAACCAGGGCTACACAGAGAAACCCTGTCTTGAAAAAAACAAAAAACAAAGTGTATGTCTGCCTGAGGACAATTAAAACAGGCTCACAGAAACACTGTCCACATGTGTTCCTAACAACTGTATGCACAGTTAGCTAAAATCTGGAACCAACTCAAAATTGCTGTTTCATTTAGTAAATCAACTGTAATATGCCTAGTCAATGAAATAGTATTCAGCAATACACACACACACCATAACCACCACCCAAATTATCAGCACATCTAGTGTTGTAGTTTAAGTATGAAATGCTCCAACAAACTCACGTGTTGAATGCTTGAGCTCTATCTATTGCTGCTATTTTGAGAGCTGGTAGAACTTTTATATGAAACTTATATAGAAGTTTAGGTCACAAGGGTGTAGCTTTAAAGGTTACACATGGTCCCCAGACCCTTATTCTCTCTCTACTTCCTGTCTTCCATGAGGGGGTTATCCTCTGCCAAATGCGTCCATCACCACAATGTTCTGCTTCACCTCAGGCCCAGAATCAGTGGAACCAATGACTGGAGACTGAAAGGTCTGAGCCAAAATAAATAGTTTCCCCCATTAATTATCTCAGTGTACTGGGTTAGGTTTTTTTTGGGGGGGCAACATGACACAAACCAGGGTCACCTTGGAAGAGGGAACTTCAATTGAGAAAATGCCTCTATCAAATTGGCCTGTAAGCAAGATGTTGGGACATTTTCTTCACTAGCAGTTGATGTAAGAGAACCCAGCCCATTGTGGGCAGTGCCACCTTTGGGCACGTGATCCTGGAGGTATGAAAAAAGTAGCTAAACTTGAGCCATGGAACACAAGCCATTAGGTGGCCTCTGTCCTCTGCTTCATACCTCTAGTTTCCTGCCTTGAGTTCCTGCCCTGACTTCTCTGAATGATGGATTGTGATGGGGTGTGTAAGCCAAATAAATCCTTTCTTCCCTAGTGGCCTTCGGTCAGAATGTTTTATCTAGCAATAGAAGGAAAACTAGGACATTCATGTCATCTGGGCACAGTTACAGAAAGAGAGCTAACACACACAGCAACGTGAATACACCTAAAAATTATGATGCTGCATAAGAGAGAATGATCTGAAAATGGTTCTTTACTTGCTGTTATGATTTGTATTTAAAATAATCTTTAAACCTGTGTGTTGAAGACTTGGTCCCCAATGCATCAGTGCTCAGAAATGGGACCTTTGTGANGCCTTGGCTCATGAGGGTTCCAACTTCACGATTAATTCACGTGCGGAGCTATAGCTTGCTTGGTATTGAGAAGTGATTGAAGGGTGAAGCCCAATTGGAAGTAGTCCACTAAGGGCATGGCCCCTTAGGGTATGTTCTGTCTGTCTGTCTGTCTGTCTGTCTGTCTGTCTGTCTGTCTGTCTCTTATTTCTTGCCAAACATAAAGCAAGCAGCTTTGCTCCACCAAGTGTTCCTCACTATGACGTTCTGCCTTAGCAGGGGCCCAAATGCAATGGACACAAGGACCCTGGACTGAAATCTCTGAAACTGTAAACCACAGGAAATAGTCTTTCCTCTAAGTTGATTTTTCTCAGTAATGGAAAGCTCTCTAACATATTTGCTATTTAGATATTCAATATGCCCAGTAGTCAATATGTCAAAGCCTTGGTCCCTAGCATGGCACTATCTAAAGGTGGGGCTCTTTAAGGAATGGAGCCTAGAGAGATGTTTGGCTCACTGAGGGTGTGCCCTCAAAGGTGACTGTGGTATCCTATCCCTTTCTATTTGTCTCTTTCTGTTTGTGGCCATGAGATGAGCAATTTTGTTTTACCGTGGACCCATACTATGGTGCCTCAGCAGGCCCAAAACAATGGGGCCAATGGGTCATAGACTGAAGCCTTCAGAAATATGAATCAAAGTAAACTCATCCCCTTCCTCTCTTTTCTCGTTTCCTTCTTTTTTGTCCATTTGTTTTTGTTTTTGCCAGGGTCTTGCTATGTAGCCCTAGAGCTTGCTATGTAGACCCAGTTATCCTTAAACTTGGAATGACCCTTCTGCTTCCAAAGTGCTGGCTAATTTTTTGTCAACTTGACACAGGCTAGAGTCATCTAAGAGGGTGGAACCACAATTGAGAAGATGCCTCCATAAGATTGGGCGATAGGGCATCTTCTTAATTAGTTATTGATGGGGGAGGGTCCAGCCCATTGTGAGTGGTGCCATACCTGGGCTGGTGGTCCTGGGTTCTATAAGAAAGCAGGCTGAGCAAGCCATTGTGAACCAGCCAGTAAGCAGCACCCATCCATGGCCTCTGTATCAGCTCCTGCCTCCAGGTTCCTGTTGTGTTTGAGTTCCTGTCCTGACTTCCTATGAACAGTGATATGGGAGTATAAGCCAACTAAGCCCTTTCTTCCCCAAGTTGCTTTGGTTGTGGTGTTTCATCAAAGCAATAGTAGCCCTAACTAAGACAGTATATACCACCATGACCGGCTGCAGTGTCTTTCTTCTTAGTAAGTTGAGTATCTCAGGTATTTGCTATAGTAACAGAAAGCTGACTAATTTGTACAATATTATCCATTTTATGACAGTCTCACAAAGACAAAAGTACAGAGATTAAAATATGAGTGGTTAGCAATCATCAGATATGGAGGAAGGAATGTCTGTGAAGGATCAGGATAAGAATTCTGGGAGTGATATACTTATTCTGAATCCTGATTCTGGTAGTTTTACACACATGTGTGTGTTAAAATTCATAGAACTGTTCATGAAAATAAGTTAATTTTAATCTGATAACTTTTATTCGAACTCAGTAGTACATTTACATTTTACATTTAGTAGTACATTTTATCTCTAGGAGACTACTGAATCAGAAACCACTGGATATGGAGTAGAGAAAGAATTCACTCTGGAGATCTCTCTTTTATCATTAAAAAGAAATACAGCTTTGGTACGTGAATCAATGCAAAAATCTAAGTAGCATTGAGAGGAGGGGCATCTGGTAAGAGAGGTGAGTCAACTAGACCATGAGTTAAATTTTTGGGATGAGTACACACAGTTCCACTCATGTATGACCAACAAGACTTTTGAAACACAATGATGGCTCCACTGCAATGTCACAGCATGGGGAATTGTCCATTGACATGTATGTACTTTCCATGCTCTTCTTAGTAATTCAGCATGACTTCAACCTGAAAGACTTTATGAAGTTTCTTAATACACTATTCCGAATCCCAAAGGAAACCCTTACATTACACACTGCAGAACGCATATCACCACTGATAAATAGCTAAGTGAAAACTTTTTTCAACACTTAAGTCATAATAGTTATAATAATTTGACCTTTACCTCATACATAAACTTCTTTCTGCTGTGGCTGAAGAGCTTATAATTTGGTTTTGGTGGTAGTTTTTAAAATTGTCAACTATAATTATTTTTTCCTTTTGTGTATGCATGTAAGTGTGTGTGTGTGTGTGTATAATATATGCATGTGATACATGTATGAAGTATAGATGCATACACAGGTGTTTTGCAGTGTGCATGCACAGAGGACAGGAGAGGTGCCAGGTGTCTTGTTCTGTCACTCTCTGCCTCCTTCTCTTGAGACACGGTTCTTTCACTGAACCTGGACCTAGGCTGGCAGCCTGCAAGCATCTCCAGTCCTCTTCTTCACATCACCTATTGCTGGGGTTACCATGTGCAGCAATGCCCAGATTTTTACGTGGGTGCTTGGGTTCCAAACTCAGGTCCTCATCCTTGTCTAGCAAGTGCTCTTATCCACTGAACTGTCTTCCCAGCTAGCAGAGTCTTAGGTTACTGGGGATGACCTTGAACTCTTTTTTGTTTGTTTGTTTGTTTGTTTTGTTTTTTTGTTTTTCGAGACAGGGTTTCTCTGTGTAGTTTGGCGGCGCCTTTCCTGGAACTCACTCGGTAGCACAGGCTGGCCTCGAACTCACGGAGATCCGCCTGCCTCTGCCTCCCGAGTGCTGGGATTAAAGGCGTGCGCCACCACCGCCCGGCGACCTTGAACTCTTGATGCTCCTTTTCCATCTCCCAAGAGCTGGGTATCTGCTACCACATCCAGCCTAAAACTACTCTAAAGCTTAGTTATTATATTTATTTTTTAGTGTATGTGTGTGTGTNCGCGTGCATGCGTGCATGCATGCGTGTGGATGTATGTGTATTTGTGTCATGATGCACATGGAAGACAACTTGCAAAAGTCTATTCTCTCCTTGTACTATGTGAGCCATGGGAATTGAACTCAGGTCATCAGGCTTGGAGGCAAGCGCCTTTACTTGCTAAGCCATCTCACTACCTTTTGAGAGCAGTTAATAAACTGTGGTATACCCATCAAATGGAATATTATGTAGCCATAATAAAGGATGACAGAGCTGCAGAGACAACGTAGGCATTAAGAGCTTGTAATGCTCTTCCAGAGTACCCGAGTTCAGTTCCCAGCACCTACATTGGGTAGCTCAAAACTCTCAGTAACTGTAGCTCCACAGGATCTAATAGCCTCTTCTGGCCACTGTAGACAACTGCATTCATGTGCATATACCACCCCCCTACACACAAAACTAAAAGTAAATATGGGGAAATGGCTCAGTGATTAAGAACACAGGCTGCTCTTCCAGAAAATTCATGTTTGATTCCAAGCACCCACATGGTAGCTAACAACCATCTGTAATTCCAGTTCCAGGGCATCTGATGACCTCTTCTGGCCTCTGAGGACACCATGCATGGCCATGGTGCACAGACATACATGCAGGCAGAACATTCATATACATTAAACAAATTTTTTAAGAAGAATGAAATCACTTTTAATGTCCTGATATTGAATGAGCACTTTTATGTATGAAAAGCTAACTTCAAAATATCTGAAATGTTCTTTTTTTATGTAAAAAGAGGGAAGTTCGTACATATTCCTACATACATAGATTATATACACGTATTTTTTTTTCTACGACTTTAGTTTGTCTTTGGAAGAATACAGATGAGCTGAGGAATCAGTTTATGGTGAGAATTGAGATGAATCATTGACAACTTTATTTTACATATTAAGCCTTTGTGAATATTTACTTATTATAAAATTAAAATTAAAGCCTTCCCCAGTACTCAGGAGGCTGAGGCAAGAGGATCGTAGTGAACTTGAGGCCCATCTAGGCTACAAAGTGAGACGTGTCTCACAAGCACAAAACAAAAGATTTCTCTTTTTTTTTTCTTTAAGGATTTAGTTTACTATTAGTTGTGGGTATATGTGTGGGCTTGTGTGTGGATATGCACATCTGAGTTGCAGGTGCCTGAGGAGGCCAGAGTGTTGAATCCTCTTGGACTGCAGTTACAGTTGTGAGCCATCCAACATGAGTGTAAGGAATCAAACTTGGGTCAGTTGCCAGAGCAGTTTTCATTTAATGACTGAGCCAGCCATTTCTCCATTCTCCTCCCCTTTCTTTTTTTTCAATAAATAAAATTATATTAAAAATAATTAACTGGAAAAAGAGTAATTAATTCAGTTTTTATTTCTTAGAGCCCAAGAAGTGAGCAGAAGAATACATTTCTCATTGTCCACATTTTTCTGATATTTTTTCTTCACAAAAGAATGGATGTGTGTAAGGTCCTTCAAATACTTTGACATATTGATGCTCAATATATTATATGTTGTCCCAGCCTCAGCAATATCTGGAGCTGGCTAGAAAGACAAAATACTTGATTCTCCCAGACCTACTAAATCAAAATGTTTCTTTAAGAGATCTCCTGGGAGATTTCTAAGTGCTACAGTGTCAGAAATAGATTTCCAATAGGCAGGATGCAGTTAGCCAGAGACTAGTAGGGAAGTGGATGGCCTTCGGGGTAACAGGCAACTCTCTAAGAGATCTGTTGAAGAGCCAGAGTGAATCAAAAAGACCTTAGAACTTGGGTTCAAACAGGACTGGGGATGTAGTTCAATTGGTAGAATGCTTGTCTAGTGTTCATGAAGTCCTGGGTTCTGTTCTCCAATACCACATAAACTGGGGTAACAGTGATACTTGTAGTCCCATCACTGAAAAGGTAGAGGCAGGAAGTTCAGAAGTTCAAGGTTTTCTTGGATACATACTGAGTCTGAGACCAACTTTGGAGATCTTATCTCAAAAAAAAAGAAAGAAATCCTAGTTTCTAGGTGCAAATACAAATGTAATACATTTTCTATTTAACCTGCAAATAACCCATTGGTGGAATCCCATAAGAAAATGTATCCATTGACTGTGTCCTTGACTGACCTTCCCCCATCATATTCATGGGAAGGGGATTTCTCCAAATGTCATCACATTTAGGGTTAGAACTCCCCCCCGACACAAATTTGAGGCATGAAGGGGACACAATTCATTTCATAGCAGATCCCATAATTAGTTCGTCCTTATCATCACCAAAGAAATTCTCTCCTTGGCTATGTTTCCATTTTTGTTTTTAATCTCATTCAAGGCTACATTTGGCATTTAATTTAATGTTTCTCCTTGAACAAAAATGCTATAACAAGGGGTGATAGCATATGATATGAATTGCTCTGGGCAGGGCGGTGGAGTTTTTTAAGGAGCAGAGAGAGGCAGGGAGCTTATACTGTGTTTTCCACACTCACTGCTCAGATTTTCCTGAATATGCATTTTTTAAAATGTTGAGATAGGTAGATAGACAGACAGACAGACAGATTAATAGATATAGATAGATGTGAGAGAGAGAGAGAGAGAGAGAAGAATTTAAATTTTGAATTACAGGTGTTTGCTGCAGCAACTGCTCACTCTCCTGCCTTCCTTGACTTGGAACTGGCTTGAGCTGCCACTTCATAAGACGTTAGGTAATTGCAGCTTCTCTCAGATGCTCCGTGTCTACACAGGGCCAGAGTGCAGAATCCTCCCCGTTTGCTGCTTGCTTCTGCAGTTGTGTATTAGGAACAACTTATCTAAAAAATACCTTTAAGAAAATTTTGTCCCAATTCCTAAAATTGTAAATCTCACTGTTGTGATTGTCAGCCATGGTCACTAGAATCATCCATACACTTATTTCACCATACAGAGCGAAACTTTCTAAAATAGAAACAAACAAACAGCGCTTCTTACTCCATGGCTAACCCTCTGAACCCTCTTCTCAATATGGCTTCCACCTTAACACAGCATACATTCATCCACCAACAGTTCCCCTCAACGTACGCTAGACATGTGAACAGACATTAGCATAGTTTGAACAGCTCAACTGCACATTTCTAAAGTGATAAGCCCAGCCTCCATAAGTTCTTATCTGAAAAAGCCCAACGGCACCAAGAAAAATTCCATTATTTTTTGCCAGTTACAAATTATAAGCAGAAAGACCCCATTTCTCCTCTTGGAGCAGTTACTTTGAAGAGTTTGCAGTGCTAAGTTCTTCTCTGATCCTCTGAGATGTAAGTGTTCTCCCATTCAGAACTATCTTCATACAATTCTTGGTCTACACCTATCTCTGATGGCCCAGCCTTGATTGACAAGTGCTCTAACTCACATTGCTCCCTCTTCTGTATCCAATATACCAGAAGCTTATCTCCCCTCACATGGACCAGTCCCCCCTCCCCCCATCTTGTCTTGCCTTGCTTTCAGTACATACCAACTTTTAACACGCCACTTGCCTTTTTTCCCCAATGAACTTGAGTTCAGTTCACACAGGCACTCTTCCTTACCTTATAAAAACTTCCATAGAAGAGTCTCCTGGTGCAGTTAGATTTGCCCTACAGCAGCAGTCTGTGGGATATCGGTCCATGAACTGGGGACAGCAGCATCCCTGTCACCTGGGAACTTTCATGTGTTGACCCTCCCTTCCCACTGATTCTGAGACTCCGGGGATGTAGCTCAGCAACCTGTGTTTCCTAAAAATGCTTTCCTCCTCCACTCCCTCTCTTGTTTTCCCTTCCCCACCCGCACAAGGGCTTGCTGTGTATCCCAGGCTGGCCCACGGTCCTCCTGCTTAAGCCCATAAGTGAGTATGTATGTCTACCACCACCTGAACCTCTCGTGGTAATTTTCAGGTACTAAACTTTGAGAACCACCGCTGATGTGGTTAAATGCGTTCTGTATATATAATCAGGACTTGGTTGGTTGTTAACTGTGACCTGAGCCTAGTTATGTCAATAAACATAAACTGGAAGAATGTGTCTGCATTCTTGTTCCTGCTTTTTTCCCCCCCTTACTAGATTTTCTCTAAAACAAGAGCAGAAGGATTCTTGGTCACAAATAGTTATGGAAATCGCAGTCTATCTTTGAAATCATGGCGTGGATTGCTAAAGTTCAATGGCAGCATTGGACATTGGAAGGGAAAGTGAAATCCAGAGCCTACAAACCAGATTCTTATTCTCCCCTGTTTTAAAAAAAATTCCCAAATATCCTACAATGTGCCTTTTGGCTAACACTTTTGTAATTGGATATGTGCTTCTGAGACGAAGATGGGGAGGGAAAAATAAAAGTATTTATATGATTATTTTTCCCTTCTACATTTACAGTTGAATATAAAGCATGCTTGGTTCCTCAGTAGGTAGCCCAGTCCATTGCCAGCGTCTTCTGGGGTGATGCAGCATTCTGAAAATATCTCTTACATTCTAAGACACTGGAACTCTTGCTGGACTCCACAGCAGTCACACACAAAACACACAGACACAGACAGACACACATAGGGTCAGACATACACAGCCACAAATACCACTTACAAAAACAGGACAAACACACACAGCTCATATGACACANATATACATAATAAGTCAGATACTACTTGTACACACAGTCACATACAGCATATACAGGCATCCACACAGACATACACATACAATTCCACAGATATCCTCACAGAGACAAAAACAGCAGACATGCATATGGACAGATACAAGGACAAACAGATTCACAAGAGACTTCAGACAGGTACAGATTAAAACTCTGGAAACACACTGATGGAGGGTGGAAGACACTGGGAGCATGAAGAAGAGAATTCAAATCTGGACCTGGTTTTGGTTAAATGTCTTCAAGAGGAAGGTACTTTTCTTTCTTTCCTTAAGGTAACACAGATGTATTCCTGGTAACTCAGACTTAATCATTAATGGGCATAATCTGTGCATTCTTCTTACTACCAGAGAGCAGAAGGGATATTGGGGACGTGGGCAGTCATGGGGAGAGATGGCATGGGAAAGGACTATGGTTCTGAACTTTGTGTTCTAGCCATCAACACACTGTACTGACTGACTTAATGTATTCCTGCGGCTCATTTGCAAAACACATTCCACAGAAAGAAGCCTTGTTTCTGAAAATATGTGTTTTGGGGGTAGGGAATATAGGAGGAAGCTCTATTTGGGGGAGATATATTCTGTTGTTTTTCTGTGTTAAATATTTATGTAGCTTTGCAAAATACATGATATGGTAAAATAAGTGAAAAAAATAATTATTCACACACAAGCATACCCACAGTGTTCTTTCAAAGCACAGAGGCATAGAAAATAATCTTGAACTTCAGAAACAGATTGTAGCACAGGGCCATCTCTGTTTTTCTAACACTAGGATTTTTATTTTGTAGCTTCCCTCAGATGGGGCAAATTAACAAAATTTGAGAGACATCATTCCTAGGAGTTTTAAAAAATGTATTTTGGCCAGATGTAATGGCATACAATTGTAATTGAAGTACTTGGGAGGATGAAGCAAGAGAATCTGGAGTTTGAAGCTAGCTTGGGCTACACAGAGTTCAAGTCCAGGGTGGAATCCACAGTGACACGTTGTCTCAACACAAAACAACATAAACACCACAAAACAATAAGACCCTGTGGTGGTTTGGATGGGAGTGGCCCCTATAGGCTCATATGTTTGAATGCCTGGTCCTTGGTAGGCAGAACTGTTTAGAAAGGATTAGGAGGTGTGGCCTCGTTGGAGGAGGTGTGGCCTTGTTGGAGGAGGTGTGGCCTTGTTGGAGGAGGTGTGGCCTTGTTGGAGGAGGTGTGTCACTGGGGTGGGCTTTGAGGTTTCAAAAGCCTGCACCATTCCCAGTTAGCGCTCTCTGCCTTGTGCTTGTAGATAAGAATGTAAACTCTCAGCTACTACTGTAGCGCCACATTCCTGGTCATGACTATCATGGACTCACACTCTGAAACTGTAAGCAAGTCGCCAATTAAATGTTTTCTTTTGTAGGGTGCCTTGGTAAGGTATCTCTTCACAGCAAGAGAACAGTGACGAAGACAGACCCACTTGCTCTTCAAATAATCAAATAGTCTGTNAAATTTCCTTAATTTTCACTTACATCAATCCTTCTTTGAACTCTCTTGGGAACTCTTCAGTAACTGCCCATAAAGCTTCNACTATGGCATGAATTACCATTGCCTCATCTGAACATTTGTACCAACAAGTCAAACCAGTCTCCTTTCCTGCCTTCCTCCCCGCCCCAAAACATGTTTTATAAGGAAAAAGCAAAGGTGAGTTCAATCAGGACGGGCACAGGAGGGCTCTTCTTGCTGGAAGTTAATTATTTCCTTCTACTTCCTCTCCAGCGATATTATCAGCCAACCCAGAGCCATTTCTCCCATGTCCATCACTCTGTTCCATTAAGCAACAGGTGCTGTTTGCAAAAGCTTAAAAAAAAATAGCAGAAGCAAGCAACAGTTTTGATTAGCAACATTTCCTAACTCCTGTCAGAGACACACCCATGAACTTTCCACATTGCATGGCAAGGTGGAAAATTCTAACCTTTTAAAAACCTCTGGTTGTCAAAAATTCATGGGTAGGAGAAAAAGCCAGAGAAGAAATCATTGCTAAGTCACTTCCTGTGTGCATATGTTTTATTTGACACACCGGCAGTGATTGCTGTCTTCTCTGAAGCTCTCATGCTGCAGATTGTGGAGAAGCACTTACAGGGGGAGACTGTCAGAGTCCTCAACAGCTAAAAGAGAAGCCGGGAGAGAAGAGTCAGACAGAAAACAGTAGGGCTGAAGCAGGATGAAATAAATGACAGGACAGAGATTTACGTACGTGTCTAAGGGGACAGAGAGGCAAGAGTGACTCCCTATTGAGAGACTTCACAGTGGAGGCCCAAGTAGTGGCCACATGGTTCATATCCCCTAGTTCTGTCACACACCACTGTGAGATGAGAAAGCAGACTGAATTCCAGGATGCCTATGAAGCTCTTGGTGCACCATCTCACTTACTGCTTTGAGAAACAATTGACACGTGATTTTAAAGTCTGAAGGACAGAAGACTTTAAATAGAGGAGAAGGGTGTTCCAGGCTGAGGGAACAGCGCAGAGTCAGAGCTGACAGTCTGGGGCTCAGCCCTGAAGCGGAGAGTGAAAGTTGCTGTGTGTTTGTTACAAAGAGGAAATGGAAATGAGACATGGAAAGTTACAGTAGACAAAAGTACTAGAAACTGTGTGCACCGGGCCATGGGATTCAGACTTGAAGAAAAAGGTGGGTGTTTTGCCTCCTCCTCCTGAGGTGTCATTACCTTCTCTATCAACCTGGTTTGGTCAAAAAAAAAAAAGAAAAAAGAAAGAAAAAGAAAAGACGTATGTAAAGGAAAACCAACATGTCACAACCCACAAGGATATATTGATAGTACTCTGTGTCCTAAGTAATGAATTGTGAAATGGCCACTGTCTCTACTTCCCTTGACCTCTCTCCCACCAGCCCACTCCTCACACTCCATGGATGCCAGCAGCATTAACTCCACCTTCAGTATATCTGACATCACCTGTGACCCCTACATCCCAGCTCTGCTGTTTACTCAGCCATCGGCAGCACGGTCACCAGCCCCCCACTGCCGGAATCCCACCATCGCCATCGAGAACGTGGAGGTGAGCAAGAGGAACTGGATAAGAAAGCGGCTGCACACTGTCCTTCCCACGGATGACGTCCTTTGTCCTCCATTGAATTTTGTGAAGAAGGTCCGCATTGGCAGATGGATCCAGATGGTGTCTAGTATTCTGCAGGGCCTCAACAAGTCTTTGTTAAATTGAGTTTTAACTTATGAGATCTTGATTAAAATAAACTCGGCTACTTTTTGTTCTATGAATCTTCATAAGTCAATGTTTTTTTTTTCAATAAATGAGATTAGGAATGTCAAGAAGCAGCTAGGATATTGTCAGATTTTACTTTAAATGTTTGATAGTTTTGACCATAACCCCCATTTAGCAATATTAAAAATAAATCAATCTTGTAATTTTCCAAATTACAGTTGACCTCTCTGATCTGTGATTTCACTTTCTTCAGTTTAAAGTTAGTAGAGATCAACAAAAGTCCAAAAATATACATTTTCTAGCAATAATTAATTAAAAAATTTTCATTACATATATTTATTTATTTTGTATGTTAAGATGAATGTGTGTGAGCACACATGTCCATGTAGGATGACCTTTGGGAGTCCATTTGCTTCTTCCATCCTGTGGGCTTCAGGGATCAAATTCAGGCCGTAAGGCTTGAAGGCAAGTGTGTTAATTTGCTGAGCCATCTCACCAGGCCAAGGTGAAACTTCTTAATATGGAGAACACATACTTGTGTGTAGACACACACACACATGCACACACACACAAACACACACACACACGGATCAGTACAGTATTTTGTTTGGGATTTCTCTGAGGGCTTGGGACATGACTAAAGAAGAGTCTCTTATAAAAATAATAGATACATTTTATAAAACGTAAACAATATTGGACTCTCTCCCTTTCACAGTTCCCAGAAAAACAATAACCATAGTCATCCATAGTATCCGTGTCCTCCCACTGTGTCTAACAGTTGTCAGCACAACTTTGGGGCCTTAAAGTAAGGATGAGGGCATTCCTTTACCGTTTTTAGAGGGGCTGAGGATGTGGCTCAGTGGAAAGGTGTTTGCCTAGCAACTGTAAGGCCCTGAGTGTGAGCCCTAGCACCACAGAACCTATAAATACAGTTCTGGAGATCAGATGTCTAACCCAGGTTTCTTGGGGTGAACACAGGTGTCAGCAGGGCTGTGCTCAGTGTGGAAGCTTCAGGGACCATCCTGTCCCTTACTTTCCCAGCCTGGGGAAGTTCCTTACATTCTTGGGCTTGTTGTCTCTTTGATCACCTTTCAAGTCTGTGGCGTGTGACTCTCTGATCATTCCTCCATAGTCTCTCTTTGACTCCCTTCTGCCTTCTTCTTCAGCGTTACTGACTCTTGTGATTACACTTGGATAATGCAGCATAACCTAGCAGCTGATTATCATTGGCAGCCCTAATTCCTTTTTGCCATGTAATATAATATAGCACATTCTAAAGACTATAGCGTCTGTGCAGAGGTGCCATTATTCTTTCCCACCCACAATCTCTCCATTCTTGATAATGTTTGCATATGAGTAAATATATATTACATATATATATAATATTTCTATGGATGTTCTACTCATTTAAAATGAGATGGTGTACACATGAGGAATGGAGTCAGGCTCCACTTTTAGCTCAGCTAACAGTTAACAAGGGTACTTTGAATATAACAAGTGCACACTAGCCTCACTAAACACAACCCTTTCCCCACTTAGATAACTATGGAGCTAGAGTGACAGTATTACCGTGTGATGACTCATGAGTGCACCGACAAGCCAGAAAGTACAGTCTTTCTTTCTTGGAAGAATTAGGGTATTCTGATGAGAACAGGAGCAACTGGCTGAAAGGAAGCTGGGATTTGTTCACACTTGTAACAACTTAAGTTGCAGTCTGCTGAGGTCTCTGGAAGAAAAAGAAATTGGATTTTACATATATGTAGTCTAATAGTTTGTATCCGACTGGACAACTCTTTCCCCCCTTCCCTGGCCTTATGAGATGACACAGATGTAAAGAATGGTGCATTTTCTTCCAGCTAGTCACTTATGAGTCACNGTCTAAGCTGTTCACAGGATTGGCCGCACAGTCTGTTCTCCAGGTAGGGAGCTGAAAGCAACATGTAGTTCACGTTCTCAGGAAGTTTCAAACTGGCAAAACCAGTGTAATCAAATAAAATTAAGAAACTACATGGATTTTATTTTGTGTGACTTAATTGTAGCTGTAAAGGGAGGCGTAATTATTATTTATACAGCGTCTGTTCACTTTCAATCTCTCTTTCAGATGCACACACAGAAAGAAGGAAGGAAAGAAAAACAACCATTAGGGCCTTACTTTGTAGCCCAGGCTGGCTTTTAAACCCAAGGTCATCCTCCTGCTTCAGCCTTCCGAGTGCAGCGATTATAAGGATGAGCCACTACCCCTTTCATCCTGTTCTCTCTTAAAAACCAGAGTAGGAAGCGAGAATTTGACGAGTTTTATCTAATCTGATGAGAGGCAGACAGANCTCGCACCCCAGTCTTTCTTCCACGCCTCCTGTTTTCCTCATCTCTTTAGATCTCAGATTCTAGATTTCCAACTGGTAAAAAATAATCAGCAATTAGGCAAGAGATGGGTGAGGAGTAAGATGTGCTACCATCCACAATATGGATGTTTGCAGAGGCAAAAACTCACTGGTTTCCTTGGCTTTTGAGGTCTAGATATAGTGAAGCCAATACTCTAAATCTACGCTTATGGCTAATTTCTAGGAATCTGCAGGCAATTTGTATTCTCAAAGTCACCTCTGGCTCTATGCCTCTAGTCTTTATTTCTTGATGGCAATGTATTGGTTCAGATGTCTTATTTAGGCTCCTTTCCTGTTTGCTGTCACTTGTACACACACACACACACACACACACACCACAAAATATGCATAGCACACACATAAAACACAGCATATATACACATGCACACACATATGCACATACCACACACACACACACACACACACTCTGAGCAGCACACCACTCTGAGCAGGTAGTTTGCACAGGACACAAGAGTAGACTTGGGTGAAGGTTTCAGGGAAAGGCATGGAAATGGTGATTTTTTTTCTCAAGAAAGTTTCCTAACTAGGTTCTCACCTCTAACCCTGTACAAAAGTAAATTCAGAATGAATTGAAGACCTCAATGTAAGACCTGAAGCCTTGAAGCTACTGGAGGAAAACACTTCAAAACCTGGCAGAGGTAGGGACCTTTTAAAATGACTGCAAAACTCAAGGGTTTAATTTCAACAACTGATAGAACTGTATGAGAAAACAAGACCTTCTGCACAGTAAAGGAAATAATCATTAGTGAAAAGACAACTCACAGAATGGGAGAAAAATCCTTTCCAACTGTAAATATGACAGGCTATTAGTATCTAGGATATATAAATAACTGAAAATAAAACACCAAAAATTGAGATATTTCAACCAATAAATGGGTGAATGAACCAAATATACGTTTCTCAAAGGACAAAGTATAAATGGTCAATAAAAACCAGAAAAACTATTCAATATCCTTAGCCACCAGGAAAATGCAAATTAAAATTGCTTTGAGATTCCAACTCACCCTAGTCAGGATGTCTACCATCAGGAAAACAAAGACCAACAAATGCTGGCAAGGATGTGGAGAAAGAGGAACCATTATACATCACTGGTGGGAGTGTGGACTGGTGTGGCTGCTATAGAAATCCGTGTGAACTTCTCTTAAACAACTAAAAGTTGAACAATTGTCATATACCACTCCTGGGTATGTATCCAAAGGAATCTAAAGTCAACATAACACAAAGATATCTGCACATCCATGCTTATTGCTGCCCCGTTCATAATAGCCAAGACATAGAAACAGCCTACATGCCCATCAACAGATCAATGAATGAAGAAAGCATGAGGTGTGTGTGTTTGTGTTTTTACTCAGCCATAAAGAACGAAATCATGCACGTAGGAAAAATGGATGAGACCGAAAATCAACATGTTAAGTGAAACAAGCCAGACACAGAAAGACAAGTTTTGCACATTGTTTTTCTTCTCATGGCAGCATCTGGATTAAAAACATGTATGTAGATTTTTAACAGGCATGAAAGACCCTCAGAGTGGACTCCTCCCTCATGATCAGCAGCCTGTGAAACCAGGAAATGAAGCTGCAGGGTTCTGACTGCTGGTCAAAAGGATGCCATCTGAGTCATATTTCTGGGTGGAAACATAGCATTCTGAACTGCCTGGAAGTTCATTAATAGATAACATTTAAACCTTATGAAATTACTGTCTATCAAGACCGTCTGATAGAGGACAGTGATAGACCATTGTCCTGTCCCTTAAGATTTAATCCAAATGGACCTGTCAATCTCTTGGAAAGGAAAATGCCTCTCAAGAAAAGCTGTCAGTTCTAGACAATCCTANAATGTAGAGNCACACCTCTTGAGAGAGCTCCACTTTTCACTGTGATGAATTCCATGTATCTTCTACACTGCGTTTTGTGTGTCTCTGCTGAATTCTTTCGATGGCATTCACAAGGACGGGTGCTGGGGAGAGTACAGAGCAAGACCCAGGTGACAGTAATGGGATGGGGCAAACATGGCATAATTTCTGTCATATGCAGAATCTAGATTTAACTCCAAATATGATATGTACACAAAGGGGGATGACTTTATATGGGTAGGGGACCAGGACTAGGAGGGAGGGATTCCTAGGAATGGGAGTACAGTAGCTGGCTGTTGCAGTCATTATTATGGCATCCCCCAACAAGGTCACAATGTCCTAGGTCTGTAAAGGGCGATGAGAACCACTCCAGAGACCATTTCAGCATCTGCTTTATTTATTGCACGAGCAACCACTTATATAGTGGAAGCCTATTGGCTGCGATTGGTCAGCACATTACCTCAGACTGGACAGTGAGTTCTCACACCACCAGGGCCCTTATGTGGAAGAAGCACATAGAAGGAGAGCATAGAGTGCAGACTCATCAGTAGGCCTGCTACCTGGCTACTCAGGCTACTGCAGAACTCAGTGTTCTGACTCCTGGGAATATGCAGGAGCATGGTGTGCAGAAGCGCAGAGTGCCACCCAGGTCATGCCTGTATTTTCTCCTACGTGTGTGTGTATAGGGGTGTATATAAGAGCAAAGTATAGTGATATTACGCATATGAAAATGCCATAAAGAAACCTGTTTTGTTGTTGTTGTTTGTTGTTTTTTTAAGACAGGATTTCTCTTAACCCAGACTGGACTCTAAATGGCTATGCAGCTGAGATGGCCTTGAACTTCTGCTCTTGGGTGGCTGGTTTATNGGCATGTATCAGTAGACTCAGTGAAGCCTGTTTTTGCATGATAACTTAAAAAACAAATTTAAAAAGGAAAATTTTCAGTCACTCACTCTACCTAACCTGGTACCCCACTTTCGTGTCATCAGCTTGGGTTCTGCTCCCCTTCTTCCTCTCTGGGGCCCAATTTCTCTCGAGTCAGGCAAACCATCAGGCCACCCCTCCCATTTCCTTGGGGCCTTCACATCACCTTAAGGCCCTCCCTCCTGCAAGTGGCTTGTCACCTTTCTGTTCCTGAGAAGAATTCTGGAGCCAGCTGTTAAGAAAATATAAATCTCAACTCTGTATAGTTTATTTTTAAACTCTAGTGCTTTCAGTCCAGAGAATACTAGTATTTCTTTTACTGAAAAAGTATTTTCTGTGTGCTTATTCTGTGTGAGCACAGCAGGGAGTTTTATACAATCCTGACCCTGGAGAAGCATTCATCTCCTGGAGGAGAAAGAAATGCTTTAGACAAATAATGATACAGATAATTATTTGTGGTAAAGGCCGCAAAGAAAAATCTTAGANTGCTATCCGCAAGGCCGTGATGGTGGCAGAAGCTTGATGACATTGAATTTGTTCTGGATTTTAAAAGGTTGGTTTACTCCTTTTATTCATTATTTTGTTTGTTTTACTGCAAATATGGCCTCTGAAGAGTCGCTTGAAACAGAAAGTATGGTGTTTGAGGGGGTTTATGTGCCTGGCACTATGCTCAGGTTACATGGATCTTATGAGCAGCCTGGTTTGTGTGTGTGTGTGTGTATGTGTGTGTGTGTGTGTGTGTGTGTGNTGCCATTATTTGGAGAAAACAGTAGTTGTTTTCAAAGAAGACATAACATTGGATACACTCCTACAAACAAGCCTGGTTTGTGTGTGTGTGTGTGTATGTGTGTGTGTGTGTGTGTGTGTGTGAGAGAGAGAGAGAGAGAGAGAGAGAGAGAGAGAGAGAGAGAGAGGGAGAGAGAGAATAAAGTATAATCATTTCAGATAGTAGTATGAAATGAAGTAGCTGAAAAACGGTGACAAGGTAAGTGGTCAGGAGGGCAGGCCAAAGAGAGAGGTCTTGGGCAGAAGCCTAGAGAGCGAGGAGGTTAGCCAATGGAAAGGAATATTGTGACAGAAACAGCACTGTGGGTTTATCTGACCACAGGAAAAGGCAGCCGGCACTCAGGCAAGTCAAGGAGATGAAGAGGAGCGGAGGTTCTGGGGAGGAACCAGAACCCTCTTAGGGAAGGGTCTTGACGGCCATCCTGAGGAACTAGGGTCTTTGTTCCAAGGGTAAATGAAACTATCACGGGAGGAATAACCTATAAAATTTATGCTTCATTGTAGGTGTAGGAAGGAGAATAAATTGTTTAGTAAAGTAAACTGGAAATAATCGAGAGGGAGCCTGAACTAGCCTACTCCGGTGAGCTCATGGATGAACACCCTAACTGCCATCATGGAGCCCTCATCCAGTGACTGATGGAGGC
Source organism: Neotoma lepida (assembly GCA_001675575.1). Lineage (NCBI taxonomy): Eukaryota > Metazoa > Chordata > Mammalia > Rodentia > Cricetidae > Neotoma > Neotoma lepida. The sequence goes on from LZPO01055204.1 coordinate 48,967, forward strand.
AGATGCGGAGATCCACAGCCAGGCACCAGGCCGAGCTCCAAGAGCTCAATCGATGGGAGAGAGGGGGCCTTATATGAGCAAGAGACAATGAGATCATGATGGGAGGGTTACAGAGATGGCCAGCCAAACTAGTGGAGACACACGAACTATGGACCCATAGCTGAGGAGCCCCCATGGGCCCTCCTCCAGAGATGGATGGAAGCAGATGCAGAAATTCACAGCTGGGTGCCAGGCAGAGCTCCAGGAGTCCAACTGAAGAGAGAGGAGAGATTCTATGAACAAGGGACATTGAGATCATGAGGGGAAAATGTACAGAGATTGCCAGCCAGGCTGGTGGAAATGCATGAACTGTGGACCAATAACTGTGGAGCCCCCCATGGTGCTGGACTGGGCCCTCTGGAAGCTTGAGACAGTTGTTTGGCATGAACTGTTTGGGGGCCCCCAGGCAGTGGGATCGGGATCTGTCCCTGGTACAGGGGCTGGCTTTTGGAGCCTAGTGCCTG